>JAHBCN010003765.1:0-71591 GCA_019359885.1 Listronotus oregonensis | reverse complement strand
AAATTAAACCCTTTTCCATTAAATATTTTTTTTGTTTTTTTTTTTTCTTTTGGAGGGTTAGAGTTGTTAACTTTTATTTTTAATTTTAAAAATATGTTTGCAAAATTTTTATCAAATTTAATTTAAAAATAGCTAAATTTCGAGCATTTTCCAGCCACGCTATAACCATTTTAAAAGCGTAAATCAAAAGAAATGCGGGAAAATTAAAAACCGAATAAGATACCGTGCATTTACTTTTGGATTTCATATTTTGGTCATCAATCTTCATAACAGTTATATATCTGGCCTTTTCCATTTTCGCGCTAACTCATCGCCTTTTATTTCCCCCTGAATATCCTGAAGGTCGTGATAAAGGTAGAAAGGTGTATTATTTTATTAAATTAGCCGAATATGCCCTGTAATATAGGGCATAAATTATGCAAATATGACGAAGGGTGGGTGTGGGATTGGCTTTGGAAATGTTAATATTGTTATTATTTGACATTCCAGATTAAAAGTTTCAAAATTACATAAAAAAATTAAAAACTTGAGATACCATATTTTTGGGGAAAGTATTTTTGGGCTATGAAGTGGTATAAAAAAGCAAATCCAAATAAAAATAAATTTTAAAATTTTAAAAAACGTCATTGTCAGGTTTTCAATGTTTTTTAGGAACCGTCAAAATCTTAATAACATTGTGTTAAAATTCAAACCCTTGTTAATATTTAACAATTGCAATTTTTAAAACGAAAACACTCCGATACAAAGTGAATACGTCAAATTTAGAAAAAGAATTTTATTGTTTTCGCCCCGATACTAATATGATTTTTTTTAATTTTTTATATTTTGTTAAATATCTCAAAAATGGTCCCCCAAATATCATCAATGTATATATTTTTAAATCAAAAAAAGATTTTATTGTAGCGCATATATACAGGGTGTTCATTTAAAAAGTTGAAGGGCCTATTTTTCCATTTTTTTTTTTTTTATGAAAATTTAAAAGATAATATAAAAAAAAACCACAATTTTTTATAAAAAATTTTTTTTTCGTTTTTAAAAAAAAAAGGGCCCGAAGCCACGAAAAAATTTATCCCTGTTCCTCGGCCTATAATTTTAAATAAATTTTTTTTTCTAAAAAAAAAAAAAACCTTACGTTTTTTTTTTTTAATTTTCTTTAAAAATTTTTTTTTTATGTCTTATTCTTTTTTTTAAACAAAAATTTTTTTAAAATTTTAAGGGGGAATTTTTTCTATTTTTCTTTTGGTTCATTTGCCCGTTTTAAACCCCCTCCTGACCTACACTATATAAAAAATCTATTAATACATTTATAAAACCTTTATTAAAAATACCGACATTACCCTGTAATTATTTTTATATCTATGTTACTTTTCTTGACATGGTGAAGAGCACATCTAATTTGATGCTGTCAGATTTCATAAGAGAGCGAGAATTTACATTTTTATACGTTTAGCTTGGAACGTCAAAAAATGTCAGTTCAAAAAGAGATTTTCACGTTTCTTAGGCTTATATTTTGACTGGGATGTTAGGCTTAAGAATAATTTTTTTGTGTAGAAAGACCCACTGGGAATTAAATTTTTAAATTAAAGTAATTATTTAAGAAGAGCAGCTACATTTCTTGTCTTGAATAAGAATAGGACATATCCAAAACATGCTTGATTTTTGTTATTTCTTTTAAAGACATTTTAATAGTGAGTACTTAAAATCATGCATACATTTGTTAAAAATTTAGAGTACAAAATTACTTATATACTACACAAATTTCCTATAATAATGTTTTTGTTATCAACTACTAAATAATCCTTTAAAATGTCATTAAATGTCCTTCGTCCTTTTCTTTTTTTGTGGTAGGATAGATAAGGAAGCCAGCCAATTTATAATTTAAATATCAGTAAAACCTTTTCTACTCCTTACTGCAGAAGCTTAATTATTACTAAATATATTTTTGGCCAAAATGATGGATAAACAGAACGAATGTCACAAAAATTTTAATCAAGTAGGTCGTAATTTTCGGTTGTCTGATTACATTTATTTTAATTTCAACCTGTCAAAAGTATTGTTAGAAAAAATTATCTTTTGCTGTGTAAAAATGGAGAGTGATAGTGAATTTGAATGTACAATATCTAATTATGAATTGTAATTTTATTGCTAAAGTTAACATCTTGCAATTTTCGTAATATACAGGGTGTCCGGAAAAAGGAGGCCAATCCGCCGGCCACATATAGGTTGGACCAAAATAATGCGACTTTCGTTATGCCATTTTTTTAATTGGGCGCTCGGTATTCAATATACAGGGCGTCAAAATGAGAAATATAAAATCGTTTTTCTGAAGTAAGTCGAGTGTTTTATAAGATATTAACTTAAAATTTGGTGTGAGGGGGTTTTTTGGAACGAGAAATTGAAATCCGATCACGGATTCGCTATAGCTTGCAGAGGGCGCCACCTGCGGTATATTGCATGTGTTAAAAATACCAAAACTTTTTTGTACCCCTGTATAATAAAGTTCTAGTAAAAAATTCTAATTATCCAATCTTTTCTTGTAAAAAAATTATTCTTAGTAAATGTCGGCCTGAGAATCCGTTTATTAGATATCTGATCTTAATTTTAAAATCTAGATACATTTTAACAAGTTAACAAAATAAACCTAAAACATTTTTTCCAAATTAATGCTAAATTACTTATTATAATAAAAATCATAAAATAATGACGAGCCCTCTTTATTAAAGATAGTCTAAGGCTTTAAAAATACTTAGTTTCAACCTGAAATGCTCTCCAGCTGCAATTATTCTTTCTCTTAAATGATTCTCGTTTAAAATCGGAACCATATACACAAAGTCTTTCATACATCCCCAGACTGAAAAATCCCAAGGTGTAAGTCGGGCGAACGGGATGGCCACGGAACAGGAGCATCTCGACCCCGACCAATCCAGCGATTAGGAAATACTTGATGTAAATAGTTTCTAACATTTATAGCAAAACGAGCCGAAGCACCGTCGAGTTGAAACCAAAGATTTTTTCTTAAATTTAGAGGCAAATCATCAAGCAAATCGGGCAGTATTTCTTGTAGAAACAACAGAAATGAATCACCAGCCAAATTACCTGGTAAAATGACATGTCCTAAAAGAAAGTTATCCACAACACCTGCCCACACATTGACTTTAAAATTTACTTGATGATGTGTCTCAACTATGGCCCTAGGATTCTCTTCAGCCCATATGTGTGCGTTATGGATATTTGTCATGCCCTTTCTCGTGAACGTGGCTTCGTCAGTAAACAGAATCGCTCTTATAAAATCCACATTTCTGTTATTCATTTCACATAACCATCTACAAAAAACAAGTCTTGCCTCGGGATCGTCGGGTAAAAGACCCTGTACTTTTTGAAGATGAAATGGGTAAAGTTGTTGACTCCGTAAAATATTATGTGTCTCGGTTTTCCCAATATTTCTCACCCGTTCAGCCAAAACCCTAGTACTAATGTTTGGTGATTCTTCGACAATTCTTAAAATTTCTTCCTCTTGCCCTGGTTGAACCGCACGAGGTCGGCCGAAATTACCCTTCCGTTTTTCGCTGAAACTTCCAGTCTCCCTTAGGCGGTTAATCAAATTTAAAAAATATTTTCTTTTGGAATGAAATCGGTTTGGGAATGTCTGGGCATAGCGTCTAGCGGCTAAACTAGCATTGGAGTCACATTTTCCTAGTTGATAATTGACAGGTATTTACTGTTTACAATAATATTTAAAAGTTACCAAACATCAAAACCATATCCGCCATTTCGGGAAAGGGTACATTTCTTGGTCTATGAGCCATTATGGTTTTATAAGTTGTAAGAAAACGCACCAAAATTTAATTAAAAAATGTAGATTTATTTTAGGAGTAATTGAGAAGCTTGTTAAGAGCGTCAAAAGCGTTTAAATTTGTCACTTTGACAGTACGTAAAAAGTTACTGGTGCCCGAGGTCAGCCAATTTGTTTAGAAAGAATTATCTAGATTTTAAAATTAAGATATCTAATAAACGGATTCTCAGGCCGACATTTACTAAGAATACTTTTTTTACAAGAAAAGATTGGATAATTAGAATGTTTTACTAGAAATTTATTATACAGGGGTACAAAAAAGTTTTGGTATTTTTAACACATGCAATATACCGCAGGTGGCGCCCTCTGCAAGGTATAGCGAATCCGTGAACGGATTTCAATTTCTCGTTTCAAAAAACCCCCTCACACCAAATTTTAAGTTAATATCTTATGAAACACTCGACTTACTTCCAAAAAACGATTTTATATTTCTCATTTTGACGCCCTGTATATTGAATACCGAGCGCCCAATTAAAAAATGGCATAACGAAAGTCGCATTATTTTGGTCCACCCTATATGTGGCCGGCGGATTGGCCTCCTTTTTCCGGACACCCTGTATATTAACAACGTCTCTTCGGCTTATACTAAAACTAATACACATAAGCCTTTTGTAAGTTTCCCGGTACCAAAGAATATTATAGTTTAGTAGTATCAATCTTTGCCGGTACTATTGGCAAAATTTTACTGTTCCTTGGACTTTAGTAGCTTAATATTATACCATAATAAGTAACACACTACATACTGTCTGTCTAGAGTTTCGAGCTATTACTAAAGTCATAGGAAGTACTGAATTTTAAATAATATTTTGTGGTGTAATAGGGTCATTCTTTTGTAATTTTTTATTTGGTAATAGAATACATACTAAACCTATAAATCTTGACGGAGGCTGCTACCCTTAAAATCCTTAACTTAAAACATGATTTTTTAAGTAAAAAGAAGTGTTCTCTGTTACTACAACCATGAACAGTGTAGTTTTTAAACATTTGTTTGTTTTACTAATAATAATATAGGTAACTTATTCCGTAAACTTTAGTTGCATGATATTTACCATAAGACATTACTTAAATTACTAACTTATTTTTTTAAAGAGATTGTTCTACTAAAGTTACAGGAACAAACATACTATTTAAAATTATTTATTTCGTGATATATTATTAGATACACATATGCCTATGTCTTTTGTAGAGTTACCTTAAACTTTAGTAATATGGTTTGCTCAAAGTAGGGTTTTAACATTAATATGCTTTTTATTCAACCACCACTAATCTTACTACAATTTAAGTAAATATATTTTTTATTACATTTTATATTTCATATGAAAAGATTATTAAATAATAATATTATGAGTTTGAACCATAATTTTACTCACGAATTCTAGAAGGTTGTGGCAGCAACTATTACTCGTAAGCAAACTGTCAAAACAATTATTCATGCAAAAGGTTGACACAAATTTCTATATTTACAATGGACAATATTTACAAAAAGTATTGCTTGTGTAAATTTTGCGAAAGTGTCGAAGAAATAGATAAACAACACAGTAACTTGCCACTTTTAAAATATTTAGTAAAGAACGCTGGTATAGATCTATTGGAAAATAACCTGTTTAAAAAGATACAAGAAAATCTTGTTTTTATGCAACCATGGTTAAACCGCGTGAGGAATACAAAAAGAAATAACATAGTATTCAAGTACTATTTGTACGTTCCTAAACATCGAAATTTTATGGTCAGTACTAGCGAAGTTCCGAGTCCTACCTCGAAACGAGAAGATGTGTTCCAAGAATACCATGAAATACTAAATGTTTTATTAAAAACACAATAAGGAATATGTCTGTTGTTTTTAAATTATTTGTTGAATTTATTTAATAAAATTCTTTATTTAGAAAATGATGCAATAAATGTGCTTTTTTTTAAATAATTCATAAACAATTCGCTAATGTCAACCTCGTTAGTGTCAACCAGTCAAAAATATTTTATTTTCTGTCATTTACTTTTGACATAAGCGTGTGAAAACTTTTCACACGGCGTATGACAAATTTTTAAACAGTCCTGTCAAAAGTTAAAAGATTAAAAATAATAAAAATCGCATATTAATCCTTATTTTCTGCCGTCGTAGAAAAAGTATCGTGTGCAACACAACTGACTCTTTGCACACTCGTATGACTTGTAGCACTCGCCTACGGCTCGTGCACAAACCTCATACCCGTGTGCAAAGAGTCTTTTTCAAAACTTGTTGCACAATATACTATATCAGTATATTTTAGTTTATAAAGTTATCGATCCGCACCACTGTTGTATCGATTTCTAACCCAAATATTCATAACGACTTATAAGTACAACCTTCTTATTCTAATAATAATTATTGAACATATGTTCTGAAATTTTGTGGCGGACTCATTTACTGAATAGTCCTTGTTGGGTATACGTCAAAAGAAATGTTTTTACTTTGGGACCGCTTTGGTCCTGGCCCCGAGGTATAGAGCTTGCTTAGTTCTATTGATCCTTCTGAACTAGCAGATCGCCCGAAACAAAAAAAACAAAACACCTAAAAAATCCAAACACCTATCTACGTTTTGGTGGCAAGTCTGCCACCGTTTTTAAGATAAAAATGGAGTATAAAAATTTAACTGAAAATTGATATGTTAAAATTCTGATAAAAGTTATAGATATTTTTAGATTGTTTTAAGAATTTTTACGACAAAAATTCTAGAAACGATCTCGGAATATCTATAATTTGTATTAAAATTTTAACAATTTAAGTTTTAAATAATATTTAATTTTTAGTTAGGTTTTTATACTGTTTACTAATAAAAACGGTGTTGTTTTTGTTTGGGTTTTTCTGTTTTTTTTTGTTTTAGACGATATGCTAGCTCAGAGGGTCAATGGGACTGAGCAAGCTCAGTCTTTAGGATCCGGGACCAGGACCAAAGTGGTCACATTTTTAAAAAGGTCTCTTGGCGTGTACCCATCAAGGACTTTTAATATTCGATAATTATGGACTTGGAGAAACACAAATAACTGTCAAAAACTTGTTTTAAAAACAAAATCGTTTTTACCGCTTTCTTCCTCGCTAGGAATAACAAAACTTGTTTATTAATTATAATGTAATAGAGCATATGATGATGTTCTTGTCTGTTCTTTCACCTATTTTTTAAAATTAATCAATTTACGTTAGGACTTTCTGTAAAGTATTTTATAGTTTTTTAAACATTTTTTTTCTCTTTAGGTTCTTTTAGGAAAGAAAAAAACAGGCTTGAAGCTCGACTTTATTTAATAAAGAGTTTGATCTACTGGTGATACATTACAGTTGTAATACCTATAGTTACTTATGCCTCACTGGTCAGGTGGCCAAAAATAGAGAAAACACAAGGAAAGTTTCTGAAACTGCAGAGACTTGCCTGTCTGGGAGTTAGTGGAGCAATGAAAACTTGCCCAACGGCAGCTCTGGAGACAATGTTGAACCTCCTTCCCCTGCACCTGCACATAAAGAGGGAGGCGATACTGAGTGCCTCCAGAGTAATCCAAACACAAAATATAAAGTCAGGAGACCTGACTGGTCACCTTAAAATTTTGGAAAAAATCAAGATTAAAGCTCTGACCAAACCCACGGACATGATGCCTATAGTGCGGGACTTCCAGCGCTCTTTTGAAGTGGTTATTCAAGACCGCCAAACTATGAGTGAAAATGCACCAAAGCATGAAAAAGGCTCACTTGTCTGGTACACTGATGGATCTAAGATGGAACAGGAGGTTGGAGCGGGTGTCTTTGGACCTAGATGCAGACTATCAAAGTCTCTCGGCAAGGCTCTCTCCATCTTCCAAGCTGAAATCCATGCAATTGACATTTGCGCTTCTGAATGTGCCAAAAAAGGCCTTCGAGGCGCAACCATATATATGTTATCGGACAGCCAGGCTGCACTTTTAATTCAAAGCTGGCCTGGGAATGCCGACAATCTCTAAACCAACTGGCCAAACACAACAGAGTTACTCCGGAGTGGGTACCAGGACATAAAGGAGTGGAGGGCAATGAAATTGCCGATCAACTCGCCAAGGAAGGAGCACAGAGGCCATTCTATGGACCTGAGCCCTTCTGTGGCACCACTAGAGGCCACCTTTACGAGGAACTCAGAACATGGGAAAAAAGTCAAAAAGAGACTCACTGGAACAACATATCAGGACAAAGGCAGGCGAGAAGATTTATTTCGCATTCACCTAAGTACACAAAGAAGCTACTGGAACTTCAAAAAAATGAACTTAAACTGGTTACCGACTTCCTAACAGGACATGGCCCTTGGAGGTATCACCTCAAAAAAATGGGAAAGACTGAGGATGAACAATGTCAGTTTTGTCACGAGGCAAACGAAACTGCGGAACAAATTCTCTGTAAATGCAGAGAACTGACCCGACAACGTCTTAAATACCTCGAAGGGGTATATCTTACTCCTAGAGATATTATTCAGCTTGCACCGCGTAGTATCCTGAACTTTGCTAAAGGTATAGGAATTACCGGGCGCTAAACAACGAAGGGTATTCACAAAAGATCTCTTTAGGTCGAAGTGAAGGAGGGCTACACTAGAGCCGAGCGACCCCGTTCATTACAATACAATACAATACAATAAAGAGTTTACAAATATTGGCCTTGGATAAACAGAAGAATTTTAGACAATTTTATTAGTAATATAATGGCCCTTGCGGCACCGTTTAAGTCTTTTCGGTATTTCAGATAGAGCCGTTTTTTTTTTAGTCTGTCAAAAAATATATTATCCGTCAAGCCGGTACAACCTGTATTGTTTTTCCTATTGACGCTAAGAGACAATTTTATTTTTCCAATGATGCATCATACATAGGCAGCAAGATCATACTAGGACAAAAAAAAACAAAATTTCCCTTAAAAAAATTAGAATCGATACTTTGGGTAAGATATATCGATGTAGTTTTCGTCTTTACACAAGTCGCCCTTTTTCCAGAGTCGGTGATAATGCGAAAGTTATGCTTGTGACCACCATATAAATCTTGTCGCTTTCGTGAGGGTTATTGTTGTTAGTCACGCGAATCCTTCGGCTTCTTTTTCTTACCCCCACGCGCTTTTTAAGTTGCTTTTAATAAAATGTTTCATTATGATGATAATAAATTGTTGTTTATGTATCCTTAAACTTACTTTAATACTTGTCACATCCGATCATATTTAAACTACTAAAAATATACCTATATTACGAATTAAAAAAGGAAACAAGTTTACACATTTATCCATTAGATTAGCCATTTATTTATTTTTTAAGCTGCTTTTCTGCTCCATTTTTTTATTTAAGAACAGTCGAAAAGTTTTAAGTACTAATATAGCAAGGTTAGTGGAATAAATATTTAAGATTAAGGCTGGTACAAGCCCATATGTACAACATTTTATTTTTAAAAGGCAGGAAATTCTTTCTGGCCCAACAGACATGCGAGCTTCTTTAATACTTCTGTGGCTATGATTATAAGGTTTTTGTGTTAACTAAAGTCATTATTGGTCACAAGGATTCTGCAGAACTGGGGTGTTCATAGGCAGGACAATGTTAAAAACACCCACTTTTTATTTTAGTTTGTATTATTTGGGATACTCGCCTTACTACTTTTTGAAAAATAGGACCTCTTCGGCACAGGTCCCGGGAAATACGAGCTTACCCTGTCCAGCCCTATGGACCCCTATGAACTTGCAGATCGCCTGCAACAAAAAAGAAGAAACCCCCCAAAAACAAAAAAATCACAAATATTAATCTACGTTTCGGTGGCAAGTCGGTGTATGTATATTATTATTTAAAAAGATAAAAAAGGTGGGTGGTATGGTGTGTTAATTGATTTTAAATTTACCTGAATTTACTTTAGCATTAGGCATAGGTAACCATGTATTATTTAAATAAACAGATATTAATGCTACACATTTATTTTATCTTTCCACTTTCCTTTATTTTACGAACAAGTTTTCTTTCCTTAAATGCTAGAAGCATTCCAGTTTATTATGTGGTTATTATCGCGTCTTGACAGATTTTTGATTTGTGGAATTCTGTGTTTCTAATGTATGTTCTCTGTTCTTTAATGCGTTTGGCTAATGGTCTGGAAGTTTCACCTATAAAAAATTTATTACATTTACAAGGGATATTATAACTAACATTTTTTGTGATTTCGTTTTTGTTACTTGGGATCTTATAGTCTATTGTGTTTTAAAGATAGTGCGAATATTAAACCTATTACCTATTCGTTGAATTTTATTTGATAAACCAGAAATATATAATAGATTAAGGTTTGATTTTGTCTTAAATTTGGTTGTTTAAATTTTAAAAAGCATTTGTTTATAAAATCAAGAGGATAATTATTTGAAACTAAAATATCTTTTAAAAATTCTTTTTTATTTTCTTTTTTTTTTATCAGAATAAATTATTTTTTCTTCTTTTTTTACCATTATTATGTAATTAGAGTTAAAATTTAGGTATCTGTTTGTATGTGTAGGTTTTCTGTTAATTTTAATTTCAAAATTATTTACATCTTTTTTATTAGAATATCAAGAAAAACAAGTTGTAAGTTTTGTTTTTTTCTAATGTTAAATTAATAGTGGGCTTTTGTGTATTAATGTGTGAGTGTCCCATTTTCCAAAAAGTAGTAAGGCGAGTATCCCAAATAAAACAAACCAAAACATGAATCAGCCACAAAACTATAGAACATATTTACAATTCACTTTTTATATTATACTGAATAACTTCTGACGAATGTAAGGGATTTAATAATAATAAACATGTTTAATTTGATTGTGACTAGTTTATTTACTTGATAAAAACTTAAGACTGACCTTTTAAAAAAACAATTAAATTTGATTTTTAGGAATTAAAATCATTAAAGCAAAAATTCTGCATGACTAACAACTATAGAACACAGCAGGTAAGTCCACAGAAACAGCATTACATGAGCTTGTAGAAAAGGCCGAATATGCTCTCAAATACAAGGAGGTACTAATGTGTGCCTTCCTGGATATAGAAGGAGCGTTTGACAACACGTCCCTAACATCTATTTCAAACGCATCGAGGCGCATAGGGATCGACGCAACAAGCTGCAGGTGGATAGACTGCATGCTTAAGAGCAGATCAGTATATACCTCAATTCTTGAAGAAACTCTTGTAGCTCGGGTTGACAGAGGATGTTCGCAAGGGGGAGTTCTGTCCCCACTGCTATGGAACCTTGTCATGGACGACCTACTAAATGTCCTTCAACTTGAAGGGCACCAAACATTGGGATACGCAGACGATCTCGTCATTATGGCCCAAGAAAATTTAACAATACTGTTAAGGGGGGATAAAATGCAACAGGCCCTAAACGCAATTACCATATGGACGAGAAAGGAGGGACTAAACATAAACCCTTCTAAATCAGCCATAGTTGCCTTCACCAAAAGAAGAAATCTAGAGGGCTTAGGACCCCTGATCCTACGAGGTGAAACAATCAAGATTGTGGGAGAGGTAAAATATTTGGGTGTCATCCTAGACTCTAAACTTACCTGGAACCATCATCTTCAGAAAATATGAAAGAAAGCGGAGATGACTCTTATGTTAATCAGACGCGCTCATGGGAAAACATGGGGCCTTAAACCAAACATGGTCTATTTGTTATACACCATGGTGGTAAGGCCTATGATAACATACGCATCACTGGTATGGTGGACAAAAATGCGACAAAGAACTGTTACAGAACTGGCCAAGGTACAGAGACTTGCTTGCTTAGCTATAACAGGAGCAATTATAACAACCCCAAGAGCAGCCATGGAGTGTCTCTTAGACCTTCCACCACTTAACCTTATAGTGATGGGAGAGGCAAGAATGAGCTACTTCCGACTGCAACAGAAACCAACTGGTGTCCACGCTAGTTTGGGACACAACAACATAAAAAGTCAGGTTGGCGGCAGCATCCTGGACGAGAGAACAGACCAGATGATTCCCAATACTCATTCAACAAAAACTTCGAGGTAAAAATTCCAGATCGAAGTGAGTGGCAGCAACCCGATCTCCCCGGCACGGTTGGAGACATCATCTGGTTTACGGATGGTTCCAAAACCGAGCAGGGAACTGGAGCGGGCGTGTACAGTGAAATGAGGAATTCACAATTCTCCATTCCACCAGGAACATACAGTTCTGTATTTCAAACGGAAATATATGCTTTACTGCACTGTGCAAAAGAAAATAACAGGAGGGCTTATAAAAACAAGCGATCTGCATAATAACAGACAGCCAAGCGTCACTGGGGGCACTAGTAAACCCCAAGGTAACGTCCAAGCTGACATGGGAATGCCAAAAAGAACTGGAAGTCCTGGGAGAACGCAACAGAGTAACTCTCTTGTGGGTACCAGGACATTCGGGGATAGAAGGCAACGAAAGCGGATGAGCTAGCGAGACAGGGATCATTCACACCATACTTTGGGCCAGAACCTGCCCTTGGAGTGACCAAAACCACAGCACGAGGGCAAACCAGAGAATGGATCCGAAACAAACACGAAGAATACTGGGAAACCTCAGTAGAATTAGACATGGAAAAAGCTTCATAAGAGGCCCATCCAAAAGAACGAAGGAAGAACTACTCAGACAAAGTAGGAAAAGACTTCGCATAACAGTAGGGTTGCTAACGGGGCATGATAACCTAAGAGGACACCTACACAAGATAGGTCTACAATGGGACCCAAGTGCAGAATGCGACGAGGGGAAAGAAACAGCCTACCATATCCTGTGCGAATGTAAAGCAATTAATCACAAAAGACAGGCATTATTTGGGCAACCGGAAATGAGCCCACAGGAATATTTCAACCAACCAGTCTCGGGGTTATACAGACTTGTAGAAGGAACAAGACTAATGGGAGGATTGATTTAAAAGACAATGTGAGATTAGGCACAAAAAGCCCATGAGGCTGCGCTGCCTCCAGTAGTTAATCAAGACGGCTCCCAGGGAAGAAGAAGAAGAAGAACAACTATAGAAAAACAACTATATTTAATTTACATTAAATAATTAATAAATTATTAACCACTTACTTTGTCACATTATCTGAAATACTAATAATCAGATAAAAGTAGCTTCTAAATTAGAAATTTTACTAAATTTCAAATGCAACTGTATAGAGCAAACAATACATATTTTTCCAAATACAATTTTATAGCCAAATCTACTTGCCTAAAATTGAAAACTCATTTATTTTAGATATTAAATATGCATTTATAAAAGATAATAAATCAGTTAAGTTAATTTTAAGTTTAAAAAGAAAAGCGAGGGTTGTAAAGTTATGACTAACTTCTTAACAGTTTAATGTAACGGACTAAAAGGAACGGTGCAATCAAATACCACGTTTTTTTCTTAATGCTAAATATATTATTGCAACTACCTCGTTTTTTATAGAAGCTCTGGATAAAACCGTTAAAAGCTCTTTTTTATATCCACATATTTCTCCAAAAAGCTTCTACTTAAGGAATATAGCATCGCAGTATTTGTTTTATTATGACATCATAAGGTCGTCAGGAAAGCGACACAGAAATTCACTCAGCTGTTATATGTATAGATCGAACAGTAGCGTCTCTAAAATTTATATCAAAAAAGGAAAACAGAGCAAAAGTTAAAATTTAATCGTTATATTTAGTAATATTAGTAGTTTTAGATGAAAATTTAAAATTTAAAACCCTGCAGCAGTTTTTAACTAAAACCTATGTTATTTTTATTTGTATTTATGTTTTGAAAGGCTACTATGAAGGCGGCTCTAAGAAAGAAATTATTAATAAACAAATTATACATATTGTTATTTTTTCCTGAAGGTCCATGGTATCCACATTCCTGGTAAAACGAAAATCCTTTTCTTTACAACTTCTTATTTAATGTTGCTTTAACAATGCTGCGTTTTCCATAACTCAGTGGTACTAATTTTTGCTTTTTAAAGAAAAAAATTAGTAATTCTAATCTAAGTATTATTTATGGCCTACGTTAATACTCAAGTAAAAAAACTTAACCTTTTTTACTATAAATATTAATATCAAGGTAAATATTCTTAAAATATTGTATCCCTACAATTGTCCTCTGTTAAACCATTCTGAAATGATATCAACGACTTAGCAAGATTTCTCTTCGTGTTCTGACAATTTAGGTAAAACCGTTTTTTGTCAAAGTTTCCGACTGTTCCAGAGAATATGTATTCCTGACTTCCTTTAAAGCTTCTACGCCTAAAAAGAAACAAGGGCGATCATCCTAAAACTTCAAAATCCTACACACGGTACGTGTAGATGGTAGAGTGAGTTTACGGAAGATAAAACCTAATTTTTTTACACCCCAACCATTGTTTTTCTTTCCTACGGCATAAGTTCTTTTTAAAAGAAGTCTTGTAGTTTCCACTATTTCTTATACCAAAAAGAACACAGAAACCTTTAAACCACAAACCGTGGTTTTCTAAATCCTGTGATAAAGCCGGATTTTTAAAAACCCAAGCTAATAAAAGGTGTTTTTATAACCCTAGAATCGAAAATCAACCATCAATAATCCAAGCAGGAAATCAGTATAATTAAACTATATAAAAAGTTAAAGACTACTTTAATAAACGGATAAAAGATAGGGTTCCCCCATGCCTTCTGGTCCTTTGCCAAAAACTTTAGTCAAAACTTTTGTACAAATTCGATTTCACTGCTTCTGATCTTGCTCCCAATTAAATTTTTTACGACACCGACATTTTTTCAGAGAGGTGGAAAGCTGCACGTGTGAAACCTGTCCTCAAGAAAGGATCCAAAACTCTCCCTTTTGACCATAGACCTATATCTCTTCTTTCAGTTGTTTGTAAGGTAATGAAAAAAATCATTAATTTATTAATCATAAAGTATTTTAGAAAACCAAATTTTATATAATATGGATTCCGTCACAAAAGATCCACAGCAGATCTTTTTTTTTGTCTCACACAACTGAAACGAGTTCCTTAAGTTTCTTGGTGAATATCAGGTCATTGCTCTAGAAACATCTAAAGCTTTTGACCGGGTCTAGCATGATGGGCTTCCTAACAAACATACTTCCTGCGATTTTCCACCTGAGGTGTTTTCTTGGCTCTCCATTGGCACCAACTCTGTTTCTTCTACACATCAACGATCTTTTCTCTTCTTCAATTAATCCTATTTATAGTTTTGCTGACGATAGTTTCTTCAACTATAATATTCATTTTCTTAAGCCTGATTTGAAAAACAAGCGTTGGGTAATGCAGATATTTTTTTCACAAGACCTTAAACTAATTTTGGATGTGGGCGCCAAAAATCTTGTCCAGTTTAATGCCCCCAAAACACAGTTATATTTGCTGTCGCTGTCAATGCTCATCCGTTACATATGAGCGGTGAGTCCTGGAGAACAAAGAATTATCCAGTCTTGTTAGCGTTACAACCTTAACTGACATAAACATACTACATCCATAGCCTCAGCAGCTGCAAAAAGCTTGGATTTCCCTTTCAAGCCAGAAAGTATTTTTCTCCTTCTAATCCATATACTCTGTATGTATCAATCAGACCCTCTTTAAAATATTGTTCTCATGTCTGACGAGTTGGGTATTCTACAACTCTTAGCATTCTTGATTCAATTTAGAAAATTGCTGTTTGTCATAATAATGATCCTACGATTACAGGAAAGCTTCCCTTTCGTGCTCACCGACGGGCTGTAGTGAATCTGGCCAGTACGGATGAACTAGGGATCCGAACTTCCACTTTGTTTGTTCCTGCCTCCCTAGGGTGTCCAGACTATAAAAATCTGCTATCCGTAGAAGTTTCCCTTCTCCTCTAAATCTGCACATATTTAAACCCCGTATCAATAAACTTCCTCTTACCACATTTAAGTCATTCACGGTGCGTTAATACCTAGGCCTTCAGCCTTTGTGGACTGTCCCAAGATAAAAAAAAAATCGAAAAAGCGACAAATTTAAATAATTTTCTATGGAATTAATTACAGATTAATATGGCTTGTATTAAATAGTCATTGCTAAAATTTTAATACTACGTATAAGAAACAAGTAAATATTGGATCCCATCTAACAGGTTTTTAAACTTTTTGGTAAATATTGCCATACAGAAAACTTAATACTACCGACAGGTTTAAACGTTTAGAACCATTTTTGGTCAGGTTTAAAATGAATTCTCTGGATAAGATTTAGGTTATTACTAAATAGTGTTTAGGAAAGTTGAATTTACAGTTTACTAGTTAAATAACTCCTTTTTCCCAACGGCATTAGCTTAAGCTTTATGTTTTCCGAATTTGACAGTCAATATGATGAATATTTGAGAGCTTAGCGAGATAAGAAAATTAATTTGTAATTTTGACATTAAACTTTCCCTTACGAACTACGCCTGTGATTTTTAAATCGATCCGTTTTCACCAAACCCTTACCTAAATACCCTTTTTCATATGACTGAATCCGAATCTGCTTTGTGGTGATTTTATTCTACAATTATCAATTTGGAATTAAACGCCGACAGAGTTATTAAATTACCTTGTTAAATAAGATTATTTATTATTTCCTTTTTTTTTTAATAGTAACTACCGTTGTATTTTTCCTCAGAATTAATAATATTTTTATTTTTAGTTTATAATTAAATTACATTTACCTAAGTCTACCTAATCTAATTACCGAAAGTAATCTTAGATCTTCCAAGTTAAGATTGTAAAATTTCTTTTAATTCCTTACATTATTAAAATATAGAAACATTATACACATCACTTTAAAACCTTTGTCATTTCTCCTAAGTTTAAAATAAACAAATGGTCATTTCAGTATTTCAATATATTTTATTGTTGACATACATTTATTATTTGGAAACAAATTGACAACAAATTTGAGATAAGTAGATTCCTTTACCTGTTTCTATTTTTGGATTATTTTGGATTACTAACCACAACTAACCATTTTAAATTTTTTAAAATATAGCATATTAATTACCTAATTATTGATATTTTTATTTTTAAGAGTGTTTTTATTTAATAAAAGAATTATTTTTTAATAAATTTAACTCAAACTACTCAGTAGAAACCATCTTGAGTATTTCTTAGTCTTTTTCTTTTATTTTGGCTAACCTGGGTTTCCTTTTAGTATAATTTGTTTTAAATTTTGTACATTCTAAGTACAAATTGATCTAAAGCTTTCATTTAAATCCGTAGAAAAATTTTAGAAAATTTAAAGAGAATTAAAAATATTTGCACTACAATAAAAAGGTCTTTTATTTTAGGCCAAAAACCTATCAAATAATGCTGAAACAAGCAGACTTGTATAACTCAAACCATTTTAAGAGAATGGTTTCATGAGGTACCATAAATACCAAAAGCCAGAACTTTAAAATTGTTGGACATCGTGGAAGTTTTATATTGAAAACAATTTTAAAAAGTCCCAAAAAAAAATCTTGTTTTTTTTGTTTATGACTTCTTTAGGGGATAAAAAACGACATACTTTTTATTATGTGCTCATGATTAGGTCTACGATTGATAAATGTATATTTTTTTAAATAAAGATTTCTCAGTTATATTAAAACACATACAAAAAAGATGGAGTAAATCGTGTGCTATAGTTTGCGTTTTATATTACATTTGAGGGGCTTTTTACATTTAAAATTAATTTATTTTTGAACTGAAGCTAAACTTGGTCCATTTAGGCAAAGCAGACCCCAATATTAATTTTTGTTTGCCTTCGTTAATACTAATTTCTGACGCTTTGATGATATTTCTCCAAGTTGTTTAATCAAATTTGGGAAATCTTTAATCAAATCCCCTTTTACTGGAGATCCGAAAGGTTAATTAATTATTTTTCGACTTTAATCTTTTAGTGGAAGCTTTGGGAGCCCAGTAATTACAAGCAGTGTAAACAGTCAGACAAAAAACACTTTTCCTTCGGATTTTCATCAATTTGAAGCTTTTCAGTCAAGTTTGTCAATTTGCTTTAACAAAATAAAATAAAAATATTTGCTTCTTAAGAAAATGATTTGTGCTATAAATATTTCTAAAGCAGAAATTTTTTTGACAGACAACAATGTCTGATAAAAATAGTATACAAAGTGAAAAATATACAAATTAAGTTTATTTAGCTAATTATTTTGGGTATATCAGAGAGTAAATAAAGCAGTTTTTGGGTTTAATAAAACTTATTTAAGGTATGTATAGTGTATTAGCTCGTAGAATTTACACATGTATATAAGTCAATCAGAAGACATCATCTGGACATGTGTATGATAAATATTAGTAAGAATATTTGTGTAAAGTAATCGATTCTTAACCGTTTTTGGTGTTCTTAAATACTATCGATTATAGGGTTTTTAATGCGAGTACGTCTTACTCTTTTACTCGGAAATTTAAAAATATTTAATCCTTAAAGCACACAATGACCAAGAAGTAAATACTGCAAATATTGAATTCCATAAATTATTTTTTTCAACTAGACATATAACATTTGAAATTAACCTTTTAAACTTCTAAATTTTTAAACATTTTCTTAAATTAAAAAAATAAAAATTTATAAATATTTAATTAAAGTAATAATATGAATTGAATATAACAATTTATTTTTTAAAAATTTTAAAATTTTAAAATTTAAAAATTCTGAAATACTGGTTTTACATTACCATATGTTAGTTTGGAAAAATTATTGCAGTTTAAGTACAATAATCGTAAGTGAAAGGTAAAACCCAAAGCCCTACTTCACTTAACAGCCGTGAACAACCATTTTGGCAACGCCGCAACCGGCATGAGATTCAGATCGGTTTTTTTGAGCGCGCTGGGCCGTAATTCGGGTATCAAGGGCATTTTAAATTCATTTAAGGTCAATTCAAAGATCGGTAATAGCAATATTTCCATTAAAATAATTAAATCAGTATAATAATTAAAAAAATGAATATTTATGTATAATATTTAAACTCTAAAACAAAATTATGTGCATAGGTCGAGGCATAAGAATATGATGTTGTTTAAAAGCAAAAAAAGTAATTTAAATTAATAGTAATTGCACTTAGTTTGAGTTTTGTTTATTTATATTATTGAATGTGTCTAGTTTTCTTTTCTTGTTTTTTGACTCACCCTTTTTTCCGATTTTTCTGTGGCATTTTTTATTTTTTTTTAAACATATTTAAAAGAATGTTTGAAAAATAGAGCCCATCATAAAAAAACATTTTTTGTTCTCATTACCAAATAATTGGAGCATAAATCATTAAAGCCTTCATGTTGTCAGTGCTAAGTTAGTTAGATCACACAGATAGCTTTTTTTTTGGATTTGCCTTTTTTATTAAGTCCTCTAGTAGCAGGGTCATTAATAATTTTCAAAAATCGCGCACATATGGAACAGAACGTCTTTAACAATTTTTGTAGGACCCTTTTAAAACCCCCACGTTGTAGACAATAAAAAGTATTCGTCAAATTGGGTTTCCTTACTTTCAACAAGAAAAAAACACAAATGTTACAATTATTATATTTTTTACAATTTTGTGGGCAGCATAACCGGCTATAAATTTGTACCGGATTTGTCAATTTCATATTCATTTAGGTATTCAGTTTAAGTAAAAACAAAAATTTTCTAGGTAATTTTTTTAATCAATCAAGACCCTTTTCTGATACAGCTGTCTCCCTGTTTTTTAATCTCACAAAGAGAAATTACCATCCTCAGCGCTTCTAAATATATGTTTGCGTCAAATTTTTTTTTCTCAGCATTAAAAATATCATCAAAGCTAACATTGTAATTACAACCTGCGGGAAGTCTGTATTTACCAAATTTTTTTCTAACTTTTCAGTAGTAAATTTACCTCGGGAAAAATAATGACAAATCAAATTTTGAAAATGAATAGTCAATTATTTTAGTAAAACAGATATACTATGGCAAAGTGCAGAATAGGTGTCTTTTAAGGCGACCATTATTGTTTTCAAGTTTATCCCAAGCTTCAACTCAGGTAACAAATTTTTTTTAAAAAATTAACAGAGAAATGATCAATTTTAGAGATGGGATCGCAATACTGTTTCTTTTATTTTCCCCCTTAAAGACTAGTATTACTGACAATATCCCACCAATTTCTGATAACTTCAAAAAAAGATGCTGTGTCTTTAAAATCAAAGTCATTTAAAGCTCGTTTGTTGAAAAATTACATATATTATCCGCAAAAACTTTTGACGCTCAAAATTGTTGGGATAAAAATGTTTTAAAGGTTAAGTTTAAAAGATTTTTACAACGAGGTCCTTCTCCTGCTCAAAACATTTCTCTTAACGTCATTATATTTTGCATGTCTAATCACATCAAAATGATCAAAATCGGGTAAACAAAGGTTTTATCTAAATTTTTTTGTTCTGCCAGTTATTAATTATGTTTTAAAAATGCACAAAATCAAAGCTAAATATTTTGCTTTCTGGTAGATCAGGGTTGGGGAAAGAAGTTAAATTTTGCTTGTTATATTAGGGAAAAAATGGATCGGTTAATTCTGTGGCTTTCAGTTATGATATCTAGAACTTGAAACCCATTTTTTGGATCAATGAAATTACATTTTTTGTAATAGAAAAATAATAATAATAACAGTAACTAAATAGTATCTAATAAGCAGGCAGCCAGGTACCTATGCAACGCAATAACAAAAACCAAAACGAAAAGACAAAATTCCAAATGTTCGGTATACCTAACTACTTACGGTAATTTCCAATGCTAATATTTTTACTGTTTTTAAAAATAACCAAAAAAATACCTACAAAATCAAAGCCAAACACAAATCATTAAAACACACTTTCAATTTTAATTATTTTTTAAAAAGCACCACCACAAAAAATGTCAGGTTCATTTGCCGCCATTTACTTTTAAGCACTTTAACACACCGGCACTTTTCACCTGCGGATATTTTTGTTTTTACGCAATGTCTGCGGAAAAAAATGTCCCGGTCACTCCACAAATCTCACACAGTAAGACCTTTTACAGGTTTATTTTTTATCTTAACAATATTTTTTCAAAAAGCTGATTTATTTACAAAAACACATCAGAGCAAAAAGGTCATTAAACGTAAATCATATGACAAAACAGCAAACTGTGTCGATCGGTCGATTTTATATCTGAACGCATAGTTGCCAGATTTTTGTTCACGGCTTGTTAAGTGAAGTTTGGGCTGTGGTATAACTCTCATTTTTTTAAAGTTTAAACTTTTATATTTAAATTCTTAGGGGCCGTTTAAACCAGTCACGCTAAATTTCAACATTTTTGACCCTCTTCCCCCCTTTGTCCACCGCGTCATACTCTTTGCGACCCCTATAAATATTACGTCACAAAAGCTGGACCCTCCCTTCCCTATAAATAGTTGGTTCTGTAGAGGAACCGGTTGCGTCCAACCACACTACCGGGGGAAACAAAATGAATTGATTAGTTGTACTAAGCTATTGTAACGACAATGTATACATCAAAATACTTATATGTGTATGTACACACTTAATACAAATGACTTTCTGTCATGACAGTAACAAAAAATGAAAAATCAAGAAAAAAAGGAATAATTGTTTTATGAGCTGCGAAAGTCACGTTTTCTTAGACCTCCCCGTCCCTTCTTGTCACACTTAGCAAATCCCCCTCGTTTTGCAAACGTATTTTACGAACGGCCCGTAATATTAAATGTTACTATTTTATAGGAATAAACATACTATGAAAAAATTCATAGAGAAAATAAAAAGTGATATTTTGCGAAATACTGAGACAACTATACTTAAAACAAAGCTATAAGTGTAAAAACTACCGAGGAACTACCGAGGTATTGCCTACAAAGTATTCTCAAACATTCTGCTCCAACGTCTTTCTCTATATACCGAAGAGATTATCGGAGACTACCAATGCGGCTTTCGAAGCGGAAGATCTACATCTGAGCAGCTTTTCACTATCCGTCAGATTTTAGAGAAATGTTGGGAGTTTAACAAAAGCTTACATACCCTTTTCATAGACTTTGAACAGGCATATGACATTGTGTTGTTGTGTTAATCAGTTGTGTTATTAGAGTAAGATTGGGGGAAGCAATGAAAGAACTTGGTATCCCGCACAAGCTGATTCGTCTGTGTAGAGCGTGCCTAGAGGGTTAAAAGCCCCGTTAAAATCGATGGTGAGTACAGCCAAGCATTTTGTATTAACAGAGGCCTAATACAGGGTGATGCGTTGTTGCCGGTATTATTTAACCTTGCACTAGAAAAAGGGGTAAGAACAGCATTGGTGAAGGCAGAGATTTTTGGACCAGGTGGACCCAAACTTATTTTAGCCTATGCAGATGACATAGTTGCATAGGAGAAAGTACAGTTAGTGTGAAGGAAAACTTTATAAAGATTGAAAAAGAACCTCAAGAAAGAGCCAATACATGCAAGTCTCCCGCAACCCCGCCCGTGACAGAGTCAGGCAGAACATCACAATGGGCGACTACAACTTTGAGCATGTGCGAACCTTCAAATACCTGGGCGCAGTGATAACGGCAGACAACAGTATGCAAGAAGAAGTTAAGCATCGAATCACACAAGCAAACAAATGCTCATTTGCAGTACAAAAGCCACTAAAATCAAAATTTATCACGAGAAAAGCCAAAACCGTAATTTGTCAAACAATAATACGTCCAGTAGCAACGTACGCCAGTGAAACATGGACACTGATCCGCCGGCAAATTAAAAAACTCGGTTTATATGGCCCCGTTCGAGATCCTGAAACCGGCCAGTATAAATGAGAGCAATGCTGAGCTTGCTCAAATATATCAAAGCCCTGACATCATTCAGAGATAAAGTCCGGCAGACTTAGATGGCAGACACGTGCAGAGAAGCCAAAACGATCGCCTAATGAAACGGGTATGGGAAGAAGGACCACCAGGAAAAAGACCACTGGGAAGACCTAGGCTCAGATGGAGAGATAACATCATTAAAGATCTAGCTATCCTTGGAGTAGACCAGCAAGAATGGAGGGAGATGACAAATGACCGTTCCAGGTGAAGGCAGATAGTCAAGGCAGCCAAGACCCACCCTGGGTTGTAGTGCTACGGAGTAAGTAAGAAAGTAAGTATAAGTGACTAAACCTAGCTATCCTAATATTACCAAACTGTCATTCCAACTTGTTGCTAGGCCAACTTTGATTACTAAAACATCATCTGGATTGTTTGCACGCATCACCTGGTCAAAGACATGCAAAGGCAACGCTAGGCGAACCTTTCAAGAAATTAACAGCTGGCCTCCTACTCCTAGGGCCTACTCAGTTCAGATAAGTACTAAGGCATTTGACAGGCCACTGTCATCTAAGGAAACACTTTCAGAATATGGGCACACAAAATGGTCTCACACATGCAGGCTTTGCTAGGAAAAGAAGGAAATAGCGTTACGCGTAATATTGACAGGGAGCGGAGTGTATGGCGAGGACAGTTGAATCGATTGCAGCGCTCGCTGTGGTCAAATTTTCGTTAGATCATGCTTGATTTAAATGTAAACAATTAGATAAAAATATTTAAAATGGTGCATGATAGTTGTTGTGTGGTTAAATGTAAGAATACTGGCAGAAATAGTAACTGTAAATTTTCTATATTTCCAACTGCAGGTTGGAAATTAGAAAAAAAATTAATAAATGCGCGCAGACAAAAGGTGTTGAATTCCAATTTACCGCTTAGCCGAACGACTTTCGGGATTCGGGCTTAGCCAAACAACTTTCGAATTTGACGTAACAAGAAGAAAAACTTACTCGTTTTTTGTCGTGTTCGTTTGTTCCTGTCTTTTCCTGGAGTTTTTTTTTAATGATTTGCGAGTTTTAAAAATAAAAATTTATTTTTAATAGACTAGGTTTAGGTTAGGTTTAAAGTGAATGGACCTTTTACGCCCTCCACCGCAACCGCACGGTCTATTGTGGCTCATGTCTTTTTATATTTTTTCCAACAGGATCACAGTTCTAATGATTTCGATATAAAATTGAAAGAAAGCTCTTTCATCTCCCTTTACTCGTGCCGCTACTGGACACGAGCACAATGTGTTCTGGTGTTCCTGTCTCCTGAAAAGTATGACTAGTCGACGATTAGATCCGTCATGCCCTCCTTTCCCGGTATAGTGACGTGGGTAGCTACCAGGTTCTTGTTACAGAAACCAAATGTACCTTCTGAGGCCGCATCTCCGACCTTTCCCCATGAAAACGGTTTTATCCGCCTTCTGTTTAAAGCCAGGAACCCTTTTCCTTATAAAAGCGGTTCTGTCCTCCTTTTGTTTGGATTCAGGGATCCCTTCCTTAACACCTGCTTGTTCGTAATGGATTAGCTCTTCCTTGTGAAACAGGCGCCTGTAACTTTGGGGGCACCTTTCGAAACGGATTGCACCCTTGTCTGCTTGTGACCTTTGTTACTTTTTTTCTATAAAAGCGGTTCTGTCCGCTTTCTGTTTGGAGCTAGGGAAATAATAGTCCACCATGGCAGAGCCCCGCATTAAGGCTGGATACTCCGAGAGGTCGCCCTGTATCTTAGCACTTAGCACTTAGCACCGTTGAAGACACCGGTGGATTTTAACGGTTTAAATAGACTAAGTAATCAAGGAATATCTGCAAAACTGACTTTAGTGTCTGTCTAGCCTTCTGTGATTGTGAATAGAGAAAATGGCTATAAAGCCTTCAAGTAAGTAGAGTTGGTGTTAAGTATATTGGAAAAGTCCTAGACTCAGAAGTTTATCAAGTGATTTTTTACTTATTGGGCTAATTACCGATTTTTGTCGGAGCCTGCTAGTTTTTGAGTTATGATAACCACTGACATAATCTCAAAATTGCATTGATACTCCAAAATTTCGGTCATTTTCACCTAGGAGATTTAATCAGAAGTTATTCTGACATTTGTAATGTTATCCAACAGTCATTTACAGTGCTGACCAGGTTTAATATATTTATTTACGAAAATAAATTAATTTATTAATATTTCTCCCCACTTTCCAGCATGATTTTACGCAGCCGTCAGATGTTGTTTTCGTCGCGCACCATGCAAGGAAGTTTAAAGGTGTATGGAAGCCCAATACTGTAGAACAAAATTGTCCAGTGCAGGGCAGCGGGAATCGGGGTCGGGTGCAATGCGGAGTTTGCGCAATGAGTAGTGGGTCAGGGCCAGACTTCCATAATTCTTGTTTCTATCTATAAAGTTAACATCACCATATGTCAAATTTAAACATTTACTGTTTTTTTGCACAAAATTGTTGGTTATTCAACGATATCACTGTAGAAGTATTTAAAATTATTGTGTAATATTGGATTTTATATCATCTGATATAATATGGAAAGAATACTTTACAGCCTCTATTTAAATGGTTGATATTTTCGGGAGTTTTGTATTATTACCAAAATCTTTGTAAATAAATAAAAGACGATTTTTTAAAATAAATTTTAAACTAAATTGTTAAATGAAAAAAAAAGTACCTAAATGTAAACCTTATTTCTTTTATAATCCACAGAAACACACAAACATTGTGGTAATCATCTAAAAGATAGTTAAGATTGCCTTACTTTCCCACTGCTATTTCCTATGAATATTTTATTTTCTATTATTCATAATTGATATAGGTATTATTATTTATTCGGTTACCTAACGTTACGTCTCATAAGAAACACCTAATTTAAATATAAGAAATACTTACCTAAAGTAAAAAATGCCGGGTATGTTACCCTTGGATTTGCAAGACAAAACCATACAACCTCCAGTCATTTTGTTAAGATATTAAGTAACAAACAATAAACACAAAATTATAGTCACAATTAAATAAACACTAATCACTAAAATAAAAATGTTTTTATCAATCCAAAACTCCTGCAACCACAAAATATAATCACACAAGGCAAAACAACCGAAACTAATACGGCGCAAAGGGCACAAACCACAACGAAAACGGCGATTGATGAGACGACGACGCCAACGGTTGGTGGATGATACAGCGCGGATATCATACGCGCCGCGTGCGCCGATGCATTAAAAAAGGTATTCCGCTCTCATAGTATAATGTGTTGCCTAACTGCACATTGATTTATCAGTGTGTAAGTGGGCAACACATTAAATTATTTCATGGAATTTTGTTATTGCGCAGAATCGCAAGGCCAAGTCTGACATTTATTTTTATATGGTGTTAATTGCTAGGTCTATGGGGATATTTGTGTATAAAGATACTACGTCAAACGAAACCAGTATATGATTTTCAAGGTTTGTCTGATTTTTTATAAAATTATGAAAATCCCAGGAATCTTTATGTGATATTGAGTTTTTCCGAGAATGTTTGCAAGTATATCTGATAGATATTTAGAAAGATTATAGGTAGCTGAGCTGACGGTATCAACAATTGGTCGTAAGGGTATATTATTTTTGTGTAATTTAGGTAATCCATATATATATATGGAGGGTGGCCATTATGAGAGATTAGTTTATTTTTTATTGTTTTTTCTATATATTTCTTTTTAACCAATTGTTAACTATTGTATTAATTTTGGTTTGTATTTTTATTAGTTAAGTCTGATGATTCTTTTTTATAAGTTTGGCTGTCATTTAACAAATCTAACATCTTTTTATTATAGTCTTCTCTATCCATTATAACTGTTTTGTTACTTTTGTCTGCAGAAAGAATGTATAAATTTTGATTTTTACTTAAGAATTGTTTGGTTTCTTTAAAAAAATTTAATTGATTTTTTAATGTTTTACTAGAGTTTTTTATTTTATTTTTTTAATTTGTTAATATGTTTGTGATTTTATTTCGAATTAATTTCTTTTCATTTTGATTTAGGATTCAATGCCACATTCGATATTTGCAATTGTGTTTTCGAAAAAGTTTGATTGTATGTTGTTATTAAAAGCAAATTTTTGTCCAAGAGAGAGTATATATTGAATGTAATTCGGAATACAAGTTTTGTTAAATTTGTTATCCAGCTTTGATTTAAAGTATATTCTTCTTGAATTACATTTTGTTCCTTCATTACTATATTAATTTTGTTTTTGTGTTTGTTTTTTATTTTTTTTTGAAAAGATATTCATATTTAGATTCTTGCCTTGTTAGAAATTAACTATTAAAGTGGTAGCAAATTTGTTTGATATTTCAGTTTTTATTTTTATTTAATTCATTTTTATAAAAATTTAGCTTTGAGTAACAATCACTTATACAAATATTTAGAATTTGAAAATAATTATTTTTATTATTTATTTTTATACTGGGCTGGACATTTTTTGATCGAATGGGCCATAGCATTGGGCTTCCATACACGTTTAAAACTTCCTTGGCACCATGCCAATACTAATGCAATACACTGAAGTACAGAAACACACAGAGCGGAGCTTTGTTTTCGCATGGACATCTTAGTAGAAACCCATTAGACCTGATAAAAAAGAGCGGACTTTTATAACAAGAAATGGGAGCACAATGAGCCAGTAGCCTGCAGCCAAGCCACCAACCAACCAAGACCAATTTTGCACACTGAGCAGTCTTTAAAGATTACAAATATATTACGTTTTCACACCATTTTTAAGTGAAAAATTTTCCTACCAAATTTCTTACATACTTGAAAAAAAACAGGATTTTTTTCTCAAACCAAGAGAAAGGTAATAAATTTGAAATCACTTTATTTATAGATAGGCATTTCTTTTAAATTTAATATAACCCATATATTTTTTGTTTAAATTATGTATTTTTATTAAGGATATAAACACGGTGTAGTATTCCCCGCCTTGTACAGGAAGTAGGAATATGATTTACGCTCGATCAAGCAGCTTTAAGATAGCGGCGGAAAGCTGACATGCCGTCAACATGTCACTGATAGCGTTCGAACACGAGAGCTTGGCTAAGCAGCAACCCATGTTGTGTTTATCCATAAATTATTTGATGATGCTGCAAATTATTTATGCGGTTATGCTTCGCGGTTCTTTGAAATTCCTTTAAGGTATAACGAGGGCTTTATTTCGATAAACCCCAAGTTTAGACGCTATTACTTTTAAAAAATATATTTTGTTTTGTCAATTTAAAAATGTTTGTCTTGATTAGTTAAACATATCAAAAGCTTTACATTATTTTACTTAAAAAACAGTTAAATTAATTACACTTTACCCTCGGATTTCCAATAGTTTGAAGGTTAGAGTCAGGTTTTGCTTTGAGGATTTCACAGAGATATTGTTTCAAAATAGTTGCCCTATTTTGAAAGGTAATAATTTATTTTTGCGACTTTCGCTTTAACAAAAAGTAACTAAAATTTATTTTTTTCAAATACCACTCTGTATGACTTTTTAGCTCCTAGATTCGCCTCAAATTCTCTTTATGTTTTACCTATCTATTATTGATCTATAATACCTTAGAAACGGAATATGTTATGATAGCAATAATACCTGCTATCACACCTAGGGCATTATAAGCGGGCATTATGATAATGCCCGCTTATAATGCCCTAATGCGCTAATATGGAAATTTTATTGCTTATCCAATTTTATTTCTCTCAAAAATAAAGATCAAGTTTATACAAAAAATAATTTTTTTTTTAAACAATACTAAAAATTAAACTTTATTTCCAAAATAAAAATTACAATTTTGAAATGTCCCGAAAATGTAGCTGATCCCACTATAGAATGGTCAATGTTCTTTGTGGTGGTAGCAGCGGTGGTAGCACTAACGCTATTTTGTATAGAAGAACAGTCCATTAAAGAATTTTCAATAGTCGATACGAAATTAACCTCGGAATTAACTGAATTGGCAATCATTTTGGCTACTTTGTTTTTGGATGAAATACTTTCTTCTATATATCCTTCAGCTACTGAAGAGCTTTTCCATTTCCCATGTTGTTTTAGGTTTTCAAACGAAGCACCTGCCTCAACAAGTAAAGTTGACGAGTGCGACGCAAACAGTGGCCGGTGTAAGCTTCTGCATTATCCAGTTTTAAAAATTTTGCGATCAATGTTGGGACGCTTCCTATGGTATTTTTTCCAATGGGTTGTACTGTACATCGACCTTTCTATAGGTAAGAAAGAATCTTCGCTCCTTTATTCCAGCTGGTCTTAATGTTGTGTACTTTTTTATTAAATTTAAAGCGCCTAAATCTTCTTCAATGATAGTAAAACTTTTTGAAGTTTTAGTTTCTGGTACCTTTATAACCAAGACTGTTCCTCTATCTTCAATGTCATCAATGGTCATTTTGACCAACTCATCTCGTCTTAAACCTCCAAAAACACCCATTACCAATATGACTTTGTGTACCAAGTAGATATCATCAAGAGCCTTCTTAATAAATTTTAATGTTTATTCTCCTTCCAATACTTTAGACTTCTTCGGGACGTATCCTTTCGACTTAACTTTTAAAAAGAATGAGACGATGGTATTGCGAAATGTCTATATTTTCATAGACCATCAACGTAGGTCGCTTTTATGGCCTTTTCTCTTATATTTTGTGGAATTTCCTTCCATTTTGAGCAAATCTTGTTAAATAAAAAATGCCAACTGACTAACTGACAGAAACATCAAAGTCAAACTTAACACCAGTCATTATCTACTTACGTATACAGGTACAGGTGCAACTTATTTTTTATATTGCGAATAAATAATGTAATTAGTCATTGAAAAACTCTTTTTTGGGTAAAACATAAAGCATGGTATGCACCACGGCTTTATGACTATAATGCCCATCAGGTCGAAATTTAGCCTCGGGCCAGAGGCCCCGGGCTATTTCGACCTTCAGGGCATTATAGTCCCAGTAACGCCCTTGATACATAAATAGCTATTTTAACCATGTATTATAATATGACACTTTTAAAATGCAAAACCTTTGAAGAATATTGTGTTAAAATTTAAGAGGGATCGAAGCAAAACTAATATATAAAAATATATATTAGTTTTTCAACGGTAAGTAAGGTAAGCCGATTAAATTTGCTTATGAACGTTTAACCAAATTTTTTAAGTGTTCAAAACTTTAAAGCGTTTTTCTAACAACTCACGTTTTTAAAGTGGGGTCCCTCATAACTTCAAAACTACTGCACCGATCCTTAAAATATTTTAAACACTATTTCTGTACATAATTTACGAGGTTACACGAAAGAGTTTTTTTTTTTAATTTTTAATATTTTTTATTTTAAAGTAACCAATTAGACGATTTTTTTTCGCAAAAATTACGTTTTTCACTTTAAAGTGTCCTAAAAAAGTAAAAAATTTAAATTTTGAAAAAAAAAAACCCCTTTCCCGTTACCGGGGAAAAAGATTATCTTACAAAAAAAATTTTTTTTTTTTTAATTTAGAGGGGTCAGCACCTAGTTATAAGTGGTACCGCATTTCGATTTTTTTCCGGGGACGCTTCCAAAAATTGCTGCCATTGCCGTTTTTTTAATATTTCTTTATGAAAAGATTAAAATTTAAAATTTTTAAAAAAGGTATACTTTAATGTTCCTAGTATTAGTTTTTATTACCAAAACCCCCCCTTTAAAAAAAGTAGTGTGCTGTGATTTCAAAAGAACAGACGATTATTAATATGTTTTACATTGTTTTGGGCCTACTTTGTCATCATTCAGTCGAAGGTGATTGGATTTTCTATGTTTTAAAAAAACTTCTGAAGCAACTTGCAATATTTGGAAAAATAGAATAGGAGACATTTGTCATTGTTACACTGGAAGTTTAATTTATTTATTTATTTATTTATTTATTCTGGTTATAAGGGATACAAACAGGTAAACACCCACTGGAGTATCCACAAAATTAAATATAAATATTACAATGGGGAAAATAAGTAACTATAATAAAAAAAAAATTTTAAAGGTTATTTACCAATTAAAGCAAATTAAAATTAATTAAATTAAAGATACTACACTTAATTCAAATATACAAGAAAGCAACAATAAATATAACGTAAAAAAAATTAATTTTTAAATCATCAACAACCACAAAAGACACATTGGGGAAATTAAAGAAAGCTACTGTTCTTAATTATTTTTTAAAATTTTTTTATCTGTGTTAATGACATTGAAAAGAAATCAACTTTGTTACAAAGACTATTGCTGATGCTGTGTCTTACTACTCGCAAGGAGGAAAATTTCCCTGAGCCGAATATGTTCGCCTAAATGGCAGATTAAACATGTTTGTTCTCAGAGGCCTCTGAGGGACATTAATGTAAATCTGTTCGAGAATTTCTGGGCTTTGTATTATGTTATTAAAAATCTCAAAAAAAAATAGCACATCAGAGATGGTTCTTCTATCCGTCAGAGACATAAGACGAAAATGACTCGAGCCTGAGAAATATCGTTGTTTGAATTAAAAATGCCTGTTTGAACGAAAGATATTTTAAAATCTATTCTTGAATTCGTTCCAACGATCAATGTAAGTATTTGCTGGGACTCAAACAACACTGGCAAAATTTAATTTACTTAGTACAAAAAAAGTTGTACAAACAAATAATTGGTTTAGCATCCCAAAATGTTTACATTTTCTTTTAACATAACCCAACATTTTTTGGGGAAACAGAATTAACAACAGATTCAACATGTAAATCAAAAGCAAGAGTCGAAGACAATTCAAGTCTCTTATATCAAAAACTTTTTTTAAGGAAGTATTCCCTATTAGGTATTCGTGCATTATTTGGTCCTGTTTGCGGGAGAAGTAATGGAGGTGCACTTAGACAGATTAAGATATAGGCTATTCTTATCACAATCTTCTTTTCAAGCGATTTAATATTCTGGAAGCTTGTCACAGTCTTCAAGGCTGCCGATACTGTAAAAATTTTTTAAATCGTCTGCATAGAGCAGAAAGTCGGCATAATAAAACAAGATTTAATGTTATTTAAATAGATAATAAAAAATAAAGGTCCCAGATGTGACCTTGGGGTACACCGGACGTGGATATAAATGATTTAGACTTAAGCCCTGAAGAGGACATAGGGACCGGTCTCTAATATATGAGCCACCCATCTAAGAAGGCTACCACCGACGATTTCCGCCAACCGGCTCAGTAGAATGTTGGGACTTATTTTATCGAATGCTTTGCTAAAATCGGTGTATACAGCATCCACCTGAACTCTGCAGTCCATTGGGGGCAGATATTCGTTAAACATGAACAAATTAGTCTCCAAGGAGCGACCACGAAAAAGCCATGTTGATGCAATATAATTGCATTTGAACTAGGGTAAAAATACTCATAAATTAATTTTTTTGAAAACTTTCGGGGATTATTGAAATTTTGGGGTTTTAGAATAATTTGTGACATCATTCTTCTGGCCCCTTAAAAAAGGGCAAAACCATGGCAGACCTCCACCTCTCCGGAAACACACCCAAACAAAGCGAACGATTAAAAAGAAGCGTTAGTGGCAGTAAAATAAGTAATGATGAATAAATAGTAAGAGTTAAGTAACTTTAGAGCATTTTTTTAAAATATGAAAAATCTACTCACCCTCCACTGACATCAACAAGGCAAAAACAATATAAAGCACACTGTAAGTTGTCATCTGTTCTTTCGAAGCACACTACACTTCATTATGGCCCAGCTACATATCATGGCCTACTGAAGCTTTTTTGAATAAATGCATTTTTGACGCCATTTTATAAGTAAATGTCACATTGTCACATTGTAATATATGGTTAAAAATTTTAAGGCAAATATAAAATGTTACAAGCACCTGTTACCTTTATTTTATTTTACTATAAGTAACGTGCTTTTGAAACTTTAAACGCGTTTTTCTTAAAACTTTGTTTTTAAACGAATTTTTTTTCACCGATAAATATTTTTTAATTTAAGCCTTATATTTTTATTAAAAAAAAACAATTTTTTTCTTTGAGAAACTGCCGTTTTGTCAAAAATTGTTCTTTTGCCTATTCATTTAATCGGTAACAAGATAAAAAATTATATTAACGAAATATTGTTGGCTTCTTTATTTTGGATGATCCAGTTTAGAAATATCGTACTTACCGCAAGACGACTTCCGGAATCATCTGTAGAAGCTTCTAAAATATATATTTTTACAAATTAAAAATGGCTAAAAACATACTATTTCACAAGAGTGTCTTACACTGGCAAAACTCTTACCTGCACTTACCTGGACAGCAAACATAATGTTTTTTTTAGTAAAAGAAATGTTAGGTTAAAGAAAAAAATATTGTTAGTCTGACAGGTCTGAAAATAAACACTGTGTTTTTAACTTAAATTTGGCTCGTTTTCTCGTAAAATAGTCTTTTCAAATATTATTCGAAAAATTATTTTCTAGACAAAATATTTATCTTGTGTTATTTAAGTTTGTTGCTTTTATGGCAATTTTGTTCATGATATTTTTTATAAAACTCACGGCTCGTTGTTTTATTGTAAATGTCATTCATGAAATTGCCAAGCAAATAACTTTTATACAATCGAAATATTTTGTCGACAATTTTTTTTCTCTTATGGTATTATATACAATAAATGTTACCATATTATGTATATACATTTTTACTTTAATAAATTTAAAGTCAGACGATCAAATCATCCCTGGTATGTGCTGACAAATTGGGCGCCTGATGGAAGCCCGAGTCATATAATTAAAACAAGACAAAAATAAAAAATACTAAGCAAATTTTTTTTTATTTTTTTGACAGTGAACAATATATTTCTTTGTATGTGTATTCCTATAGATCATTTTTATTCTAAAAATATATTTTTATATAGTAAATATAACATTGATTTTCTCTAAATTTATATGCCTGACCTACATTTCCGCCGCATGTATCAGTAATCGTGTTTACCAGTAACTAATTTCATACAGGACACTAAGCAAAGGCCCTTGTACCTTTGGCCATCCATCATGATATGGAGATGTCCTCTGTTCGTGACCTTTCTGGCACGTCACGCACAATAAAATAATTTGTGAGGAATTTCGTGTGGAATATGGAATTTCCTTAGTCGACAAGAAAATAATATTAAGGATGATTTGTAAAATAAAAATTAAATCTTTACTTTAAAAAAAAATCTAATGATGTAAATTTGTTACCAATATTTGTGTAGGTTTTATCTCCTAAAAGAAAAACTTAACTCGTCTTCCTTAAACCGGCCTGATCCAACGTGAGAATTTAAAATTTTGTAACAGGTTCCACCGTCTCAATATTCTAGAAATAAAGAAACAAATAAAGTGGGAGGTTCATGGTCTTTCCAAATGAACTGATAAGAGATGCATGCCACTCCGTGTTACCCTATTGGGAGCTGCCAGAGAAGAGATTCTATTGACTAATTCCTTGTAGCAGAAGCCGGATAGTCGGCGTAAGAAAAGTAAGCTTTCTTTTAACAGGACGATAATCCAAGACGTCGTTAGGCAAAAACTGTTTTTAATCATGTAGTTTTAAGTTAGTTAAAATAAAAAGAAATTGTACCTGTGAAGTGAATAAAATGTTACAATTATATCTGAAATAACTTTTGGATAGAAAAATCATTGATAAATTCTGAAAGAAGCCGAAACGTCTGAAATAAAACTTTTTTTACATGGAACTAAAATAGTTTTGATTTGTTGTTGAACAGGCCCCAAGAAAAAGAAAATGTTGGAACATTCTCAGTAATTAAGAAAATAAATTATTCAATATATATATATATAACATATATATATATATATATATATATATATATATATATATATATATATATATATATATAAATATATAAATATATATATATATATATATATATATATATATATATATATATATATATATATACATATATATATATATATTAATATATATATATATAATATATATATATATATATATATATATATATACTTGATAATTTATTTTCTTGAACCTTTAGAATATATTCTGTGTTTTTCTTTTTCTTGGGATTTTTATTGATATATATATATATATATATATATATATATATATATATATATATATATATATATATATATATATCCATTATTGCCTAAAATGACTAGTCTGTACATGTATTACCAGCAAACAGTATCGTAGACTAACTATGCAGTCATTTTCTCTAATGCCTGGATCCGTTTCAGAAAACAACTAAATATCATTTTTTATTTAGTGTTTGCCTAGACATAACAGGAAAACTCTAAATGGTTAGTTCTGGTAAGTCAAATAAGGTTTTTACGTTGTTTGCCGGCAGTACATGTACTAACCACTAAAGGGCGTCCAGCAAAAACATGCTGTCTCTTTCATACATTTAAACAAAAACAGATAAGGCTATCAAGGGTCGTACTTTAATCATATTTTTATTATTTTCTCGAAAACGTTTCGCCACAGCCAAAAAATGTTAGAGAAAGCTGTTATAGAAATTTAAATATTTAATTAAATCTGCATTTCTTTAAAACCAAGCATTTTCGGACTAATGTTTTAATAAATATTTGTCAAGTTCCCAGAATTTTATAAGGTATTATACGCTGAAATTTTGGATACAGTTTAGGAAACACGCTATATAGGCATTAAATGCTCTAATTACCTAAATCACAAAAAAAATAATTTTATTTTAGAGATTCTGGATAGCTAAATATTAATATTATATTTTTACAATTGAATATTGTTGGGTGAAAATGCAAAACATTGTATTTAATAATCCCAATATATTGAATTATTAATATCTCCTTAACAAGCAACCTTGTTAAGTGTAATATAAAACATTTTTTTCCCCGATACAAAAATTTGTTTTGGTTAAATTAAAACTTTATATGATGCATAAGCTCTAACGAGCGTGCGGCTCCATATTTTAATATTGGGTTAAAAATTTGTAAAACTGGATTACCAAAGTTTAGAATAAAAATGTTATATTTTGGTTCAAAAATTTTTTTAATTAAATGTTATATATTGCTAACAAAAATTGTATGTAATATTTGTAATTTATCAAATAATTCGTTTTAAACCACTAAAATTTGCATTTTAAAAAGTTATACAATGTGATTCAGAATTTATCTTAAAAAATAAAAAGGGACACTCAATATGCTACAAAACGCAGGTTAACACAGTTTGCCTTAATTTGACAATGACAAGCCCTAAAAATCGTTCTTGCAAATTAAAGTAGTGAGTGTAAAGTATTTTTATAAATTTATCATATAAGCAAATAGTTAGGATTTTTTTAGAGGTAGTTAAAGGTTAAAGTTCAATAACTGAAGACCGGAAAGTACCCCAAGCTGTAAATAAATCTGTACAATTTTTTTCTTGTGGCGCAATTCTTGGGTCTTCGCGGATGCTTTCGAGCAAGAAAAAGTTTATCACGATTCCGACGTGGGAACCCGCTGAAAATGGCCCCCAAAGTCCCAAAAACGAGTTTCCCGCGAATATCTGCCAAAATATGCGAATTAGAGAATTTTTATTTGAACAAAAAATGAAGATCACCTCGAAATCTAGAAAAATAGTCTTTACCATTTTCCATAACATTCCACACTGGATAGATGTGGTTAGTTGTGAGTCCGTGAGTCACTGGTGGGATAAATTCCCCTGATTTTTGAAAAATTATTGCACTTTATTAAAAGAAAAAAGTAGATTTAGAAACTAGACACTCTAACGGCCGAGTGATGATCGCGTTGTTAAATTTAGCAATGGACTTGGCAATTGTTAAAAGTTAACAACGGTTTAGAATGTTTAACAAAATGTCAGATTTTGACAGGTTGCCTACTAAAATCATGGAATAACACTGACAATGACGTTTTGTTAAACATTCTAAACCGTTGTTAACTTTTAACAATTGCTAAGTCCATTGCTAAATTTAACAACGCGACCATCACTCGGCCGTAAGCTTTCAAATGATGTGCATTCAAAAATAGATGAGTTTTTGATTCGCGTTTATTCTACAGATTTTTTAGAACTCCGGAAACGACTCAAAAATGCAGATGTGCAAAACAATTTTTTATCAAAACGCAAGAAAGATGGTAAAGGAAATTTTCTGGGATCATTGTACACTTGCTAAGGTCTCATTATAAAAAAAAATGTTAATAACAAACCATTTTTTTTTAAATCAATAAATTAATGAGATATTTTGAAAATATTGTGAAAAAAAATCTTTGACCGCTTTTTTTAATATTTTTAAAAAATCAGAATGAACCCAAACTCGTATGCAATGATAGGTACGGGTTTTCCCATTCCGATAAACTTAGAATGATTAAAAAATGTATATTATTGCCCGAGTAATGGAACAATTCGTCCGCCCGCTTATAAGTGAATCCATAAAGATAGCGGCATTCTAGCGGTAGAGCGGCAGCTGAAATGAGGGGACTTTTGGGTCCCGTTATCCCGAAAGCTATTAATTTTTAGAAAAAAATTATAAAAATACTCGTGGTGAGTAAAATAAAAATATATTGATTGATTGACTATTTAAATATTTACTTTTTTTAGTAAACTTATTTATTAAATCATCCATAGCTTAAGACGATATTAGTTTTTTGAGATTTTCTGTCTCTGTAGACAGCCCTGACAAGTCTGATAGCCATTCTTGTCTTAAAGGAGTCCTAAGATAGTTTTTAATCAGTTTTAATTTTAAAAAACTTCTTTTAGCTGTTGCAGATGTTAGGGGAAGAGTCAAAAATAGAAAACATGCTAGTATTACCTCCGCAAAACAGAAACGAAAAAAAAAGGAAGAGGCCCTATAAAATCGTGGTTCTTTAAAATATTAATTATACTTTTACATTAGTCACGTTCGTCTTTTTTTAGTGGAAATTAAATTTATCTGGTACACTTTTTTTATTAATAATATTTTTCTTATAGCCGATAAAGAGTTGTTTCTTGAAGACCATCTTGTAGGACATACCTTCTTAAGGGTAATTTTGTATTTTTTCGATTTATCGTTACTCAACATTAACCAGTGTTTTATACTATTGCCAAAACAAGTATATATTTTTTTCAAATTATCGACAAAATACCTTTAGGAAGCTTGAAGTTATTGACAAAACATAAATTATTTGGCATGCTCGGCTAAAACAGGGAGGTAAAAATTTTATTTCCCTAGGGAGCTAAAGTGTTGATTTCTACGCTTAGTCAGGGGTTGAAAACGATATTTTCTAAGAAGGTAGTAGAAGAAACATTTAACGAGTTTTTGCTTACTAGCTACTACTACTTGCTTGCTTACTACTACTTGCTACATGTCGGAGCCCCTATAGCCCGGGGGCCCCGTATCATTGATACGGCTGATACGGTGGTAGCTACTGCTAACATTTTTCTTTAAAATCATTAATTATATCATTAAAATTAATACTATTTGATTAAAACAGCGAGGTTATTGGTTATAAACGGGTCTTGAGATCACTAGCGCCATCTGAATTTATTGTAATTTGATGAGGCCTATAGTATTTATAAAACACAGATGGGATCCATTGTATTATATATATTCAACATGTAAAAGCCTACGCTGCGTTTAGGCTCAGATTCGTCTAAGTGTTTTTCTATAGAAGCCAGGCTGAAGTGAATTTAAGGGAATATACTTTTATCTATTGTTAAATATTAAAATATATTTATATATATATATATATATATATTAATATATATATATATATATATATATATATATATATATTTATATATATATATATTATATATATATATATATATATAATATATATCATATATATATTAATTTACGATGACTTTTTTTATTATAATCGAAAAAATTTGTCCAATCCCTTAATATTTCCGCCCTAGGTTCAGTTCCTCACTCAGCCTTTGCGTAAATTCACCCCTGTATAATTCTAACTTACTTACTTAAAAAGTAAAAGCTGCATTTGTTTAAAAATAACGTTTAATTAGGACTCCTTGATTGACTATAAATATTCTCGAAATAATGCATTGGGAAATTCTTCCACATTTTTTGTGGAGTCAAAATGTTTCACTTCATTCATTTCACTCTTTGCTAAAAGATGTGTTTTTTAATGCTGGCTTAAGCCCAAAAACCCAGGATATATTAAAATGATGTATTAAGTAATAGTTTGAAAATTCTTAAAAGAAAAGGAAAAAATAATTTGGAAAATTTGCAAAATGACTATTTTGCAAAATAAATTTTAAATGCATTTTTAAAAATAATCTTCTGGCGTGTCATAATAAAAATATTTAATATTGACTGTGATTAGTAATATTTAAAAAATGTTCCATTCTATTAATGCCAAAAGTTTTGTATGTGATTCGGATCGAAAACGATCAGTATGACACATGCAGTGTTATCAGCCTTGGCTAGTGTCATAATGATTGTTGATTCCGTCTGATAACATTTAACAAACTTATCGTTATTTCAATTCTGATTAAACATAAATAACTTATAATTTATCCAAAACAGAGAAGTTAAAATTTATAATGCTTTAAAGCACACCGCACGTGGCTCCCATGGGTAATAAATATATTCAATAATTCACATTGAACACTAACAGGAACATAATAGTCAATTTTTAAAACTTATTTGTTGCCAATAAACTAATAATTCAAAATAAACAAAACTATGTTTTACTGTTCAACTATTACAAAACTTTAAATTTTCCTGTTAAATGTTGCAATATGACCTAAGGCTAATTTTTGAATGGAAAAGTTTTGCGTCGACAGGGATGGAATAATAATATTTTAAAGTAAATATACAGGATGTCTGGCAAATGTGTGTATAAATAGATTTTTTGTAATAAAGCACAAAATGACGTCTTTAATGATAATCGAATAAAAAAATTAAAGTTTTTTTACGTGGCTTCTCCAGTAAGCATTTCTTGTTTTTCTCCATCATTAAGGTAATGACCACCCAATTGTTTTTATTCAGTAGCTGAATGTATCCAGAACAGTTTTTAACTCCCCAACATTTTTAGTTGGACAAGCCTTTATATCGGAAAAATATATTGTTAATTTCATGCAAACATCAAATATTTGTAATAATAAAACTATCAGTAAATATTGGAAGTAATTTTATAAAAATAATATAAATTAAGAAAATTAGCAAAATGACCATATTGCAAAATAAATTTTTAAATACATTTTCAAAAATAATCTACTGCTGTGTCATAATGAAACTATTTTAAGCAATATTTTTAAAATTAAAAGTACTGAGTACTTTAGAGATTCCATTACACACCTAGGACCATAATGGATTTATTTTAGTCCTAGGATCATAATTAAAAAATCGTAAGACACGAAATTTTAAGCAATTTTTATTACAAGCAAACAACTGAAATAAAGATAAAACCACTGCCTAAAATGTATTTTACCTTTATATTTGAAATGTGTTGTCAAAAATGAAAATATTTAAAAAAAAATACAAAATGCTTTATTTAATTAACGCCAGAAGATAAAGTGTTATATGTTATTCGGATTATCAGCCTCGGCTAGTGTCATGTCATAATGATTGTTATTTCGTCTCAAACAACACGGCTAGTGACGTTATTTCAATTCTTATTATATAAATGACCCAAAATTATATTTAATAACTTGAAATTGATATAAAGGTTGCCCGTATTTGAAATTTGTGCCAAAAAATCTTGATAAGTCATTTCGCATATTTGCAAAGCTAAGGTTTTTCCACTTTTTTTTTAATATGATTTACCTTATATACAGTATGTCCACGGAAAAGGTGTTGAAAAGAAAATTTTTTGATTTTATCGAAAAAAGCTACTCTTGATAAAAAATTTTGCTACTTCTAAGAGTAAGATTGGGATAGAAACATTAAACATATTTTATACGCGGTGTTCAGAAAATTGAAAAAACTTAAAATGGTACAAGAGTAAAGTGCATTTATTTGATAAGATATGGAAATAAGTTACTAGGAAAAGTTGTTCAAAATTAAAGGTAGTTTCTAATACAAATTTTTGAAAAAATCGGCCTACTTTTATTTATTTGTGATTAAATTTATTTTAATATCAATTAAAATTTTTAATATCAATTTATTATCAAATTTTTTGCTGTTAAGTAAGCATTTAAAGCTAACGATACTGCGGCTAATGAATTATAAAAGCGAAGTGTCAATAAAGCTTGTCACTATCAACGCCTACTAGTACAAATATTTGGAATTAGTTAATTGATAATGAAATTTTAATCACAAATAAATAAAAGTGGGCCGATTTTTTCGAAAATTGGTATTAGAGACTACCTTTTACGTTTGAACAACTTATTTCCATATCTTTGCAAATAAATGCACTTAACTCTTGTACCATTTTCAGTTTTTTCAATTTTCTGAACACCGCCTATAAAATATGTTAAATGTTTCTATCCCAATCTTATTCTAAGAAGTAGCAAACATTTTTATCATAAGTAACTTTTTTAGATAAAATTAAAAATAAAGAAGTTTTTCTTATTCAACACCTTTTCCTTGGACACACCAGTAGGTCCACAGAAAAGGTGTTGAATAGTAAAAAACTTCTTTATTTTTAATTTTATCAAAAAATGCTAATCTTAAAAAAATTGCTACTTCTTAGAGTAAGATTGGAATAAAAACATTTAACAAATTTTATACGCGGTACTTAGAAAATTGAAAAAACTTTAAATGGTTCAAGAGTCAAGTGCATTTATTTGAGAAGATATGGAAATAAGTTACTAGGAAAAGTTGTTCAAAAGTAAAAGATAGTTTCTAATATCAATTTTCAAAAAAATTGGATTACTTTTATTAATTTGTGTTAAAAATTATTTTAATATTAATTAACTAATTCCAAATTAACAACTCATTATTGTACTAGTAGGCTTTGATAGTGACAAGCTTTATTGACACTTTGTTTTTATAATTCATTAGCCGCAGTAACGTCAGCTTTAAATGCTTACTTAACAGCAAAAAATTTCATAAAATTAATATTAAAAATTTAAATTGATATTAAAATAAATTTAATCACAAATAAATAAAAGTAGGCCGATTTTTTCGAAAATTGGTATTAGAGACTACCTTTTAATTGTGAACAACTTTTCCTAGTAACTTATTTCCATATCTTATCAAATAAATGCACATTACTCTTGTACCATTTTAAGTTTTTTCAATTTTCTGAACACCGCGTATGAAATATGTTAAATGTTTCTATCCCAATCTTACTCTTAGAAGTATCAAAATTTTTTATCAGGAGTCATAAATAATCAAAAATAAAAAAGTTTTTTCTCTTCAACACCTTTTCCGTGGACATACTGTATAAACAATATTATTAATGTCCGCAAAAAAGTGACAATATTCTTTCAGCAAAACGGCTTATCCAGCAAAAAATTATCTAAGTCTAATAAATAAATGTATCCATTTGACGGATAAAAGTATCTAATTTATCATAACCTTGACGGTATAAAAAATCGGAGAAAATATTTACAGATGATGACATTTTTATTGACTTTCACCTTTTTATAGCCGAATAATATTCTATTATAAACGCCATAATATACTTTCAGACTATATGCATCGTCGAGCGGGATATAGGAAATCCCATGTAATTTTAAATAGGGTTAAGTATTGGTATCCCTAATAAGCTGGAGAAGAACACTAGCGGATGCGGAGAGCTCGCGAAAAGTATTCCCAAACACGAACGATTTACGACACAGTCGAAGTCGGCCGAAGGTATTGTGGGAGAGGAATGGTTTTATTTTCAATTTGTAGCTATACTTTTTAGTGATTTATCACGCCTAAAATATAATTGGGGAAAATAAAACCGCTTTAACTAACTTGAACTAACCATGACCGCCCCTCTGGCCCCACGAGAATCAGCCAGAAAGGGCGATCATGGTTATTCTGGTTAGATAAAGGGGCTTTTTTTTTCTCCAATTATATTTCAGACTGATAAATGACTAAAAGTGTATTTTTGTCAATTTGGCATGTTTTTATACAATTTCTGTGGGGTGGGTATAACAAAAAGGTCCAGTAATTTACATTACACCTAGTGCCTAAAGTGAACACCGTATAATTCAAACATTTTTTGCCAAATTATTATTATAATTATTTTATTATCAAACATAGTTTATACACTCTTTATTAATATGCTTATTAGATATATTTAGGTTTTTAATTTCTGATATAAATATATTTTATGAAAAATCGATCCCAAATAAAAAATTGAATAAGTTATATAGCGAAGCGTCCGTGCGAAAAAAAGACTAAGTTAACACACTTTTTGCATAAATAACTAGTTTTAATAATATTTTTTATTGGTAATGATTTGATAAAAGATGCACTCATTTAATTTTCTTATTTATTTATTTTTTTAACGAACATTGTAATAATTATTAATTGTTTGGGATTTTTATAATCTAACGTAATAAACAATATTGAGACGCCCGTTAGTAGGCAACTAACTAAAACAACCATCGCGCCAAGGCATTCGTGTCGAGTTCGGGACTTCTCGCGTCTGGGAATACTTTTCGCGAGCTCTCCGCATCCGCTAGTGACAAAAACTCTATTAAAGTTTGTTGAAGAGCATGCAAATCCAGCCCGTTAGATGCTTATATATTTTTAAAAATTATTAATTTATTATCGCTTCATATTTATAAACAACAATAAAATTAACAGTTAGTCGTGAATTACCGTTGTCATTTTAAAATTAAGTGTCTTATCATTATCAAAAAGTCGTACAGCAAAAAGATTAAAGTTGTATTTATACAGACAAACAAATTAAGTTAAATTAAACTACAGTAACAAATCTCAAGAAATATATTTAAAATTATAATTTTAACTAAAAACCTTTTCTTTATATAGGCATTTTATTTTTTGCCATTGTGAATCAGAATCCTGATGGAGAGGACAAGAAATATTGGAAGAAACAAAACGACACAAGAGACGAAAATCTCTTATCTTGGCAGCATCACTAGGAAAAACTATTATTACCTAAAATGGATGATGTTCTTTACCGACTAAACAAAATAATTTTTCATAAAATTTTAAACACATATTTTTCGAACACTCTATGTAAACTTAACTCATTAAAAAACAAACAGGTTTTTGGTGCATGTAAATGCTAAGTGGCATGTTTAATAAAAATTGTCATTATCAAAAAAATGCTATTTAAATGAGAACTGCACATTTTTTATCCTATCAACAACACAAAGCTTTGATTTTTAAACATTCAAGTAAATCTATGATAGAACAAAACACCAATTATCCAATTTGGTTAATCAAAACACAGCCCCCCAATCAAAGCCCGATCTAAGGCTAATCAAAAGGGTCATAAATTTTGTTTGATTTGTTAATAAAGTCCACTCAAAAGCTAATTACAAAAGTTGCAAAACAGTGTATTGGTTTTTTTCACCTTTCACACCGTGCGATATATTATCAAGTTAAATTAACATGTCGTTGCGAGGCATGTGTGAAATTTTAAAACACGCTGTATTCCTTTCAAATAAATTATGCGTGACTGTAACTGTGACTGCACGTGTTAATTCATAGGCATATTAACGAGTCGTTGGTGTCTAAATAAATGTGAACATATCAAATCCCTCTATACATGTTTTCGCAAATTTATTTTATTTTATATGTTATTTAAAAGGCCGCCTTGTTAATGTTAAATGTGAACACAGTTTTTACTTTGTTTACTAGTTACTTTACTACTTAAAAGAAACTAACTTAAAACTTATATATATATATATATATATATATATATATATATATATATATATATATATATATATATATATATATATATATATATATATATATATATATATATATACATATATATCTAACTAACTTAAAACTTATTTACTAGTTAAAAATGAACTATCACAAAGTAACAGACACCTCAATTCAATATTTGAAAAGTGCTAGTACAGCAGAACAGTCTACTTTATACTTTAGACTACGTCTTAAACAACGTGCAGCAAGTCAAAATGCATGGTTCGTCCAACAGTGCCTTAAAAACAAAGTATACCCAAAGTTTGTGCATCTAAAGTGTTACTCCAAAACCCTATCAGCGAGAAGAACAGTGCAGACATGCAAAACCACCTAGCTAAAACAAGAAGCAAGAAGATGGTTTAGTGTACGGGATAATCTATTTCTTCATGTAAAGGTATTACATTCAGAACTATCCTATAAACTCCACCCCATAGAATTTGATTTATTAGATGACCACACTAGGGAAACGATATCAATAATTATCCACAAAAAGTATATAAAACAATGTAACAAAATTCAGAACTTGATTAACATTCAAAATGCAAATAAAATAACGGATGAATCTCTTGCACCTATAAATTTTTATGAATGATTTATTAATTTAACAGACCCAAATTTCTCAGAACCCGCAACTAAATTGCTTAACAATGGTCCAAAATTTAACCCCGGTATAAATAATAGTAAAGTGAAACACTGGTCTGTGAAGTTGAACTGTCTTTAGAAAATATACCAAAAAATAATTTCCCCAGAGAAAGAATCAATCAGATTATTAAAAACATGCCTACCTACGTACCAAACCACATCAAAAATACATACCATTCAATCAAAAATTAAAGAAAATAATTTAATTATGACAAGGGCGAACAAAGGGAATTCTATTGTTGTGTTACCAAGAAATGAATATGATAAGAAAATTTCCAACTTCTTACAAAAAGAAAATCCAGTTTTCTAAAAAATGACCCTACCTTTAAAATGCAAACAAAATTAAAAGATACCTTAAAAGATGTTAACGCTATACTCTCCCGAAAAAGAAAAATTTTTTTTTAATCAATATGAATCCCCCACAACCAAAAATTTTAAAGGCTTAATTAAAATTAATAAAGAAAATAACTTAACGTCCTGTTGTCTCCTATATAAACAGCCCCTTAAGGGAAATTAGCATTAAAATTAAATTATTTACAAAAAAATTATACAATGTTCAGCCCAAAAAATACAGTTAAAAATTCGGGTTAAAACTTAAAGATTTCAGCATTCCTAAAAATAGTTTTCTTGTCTTTTGACTAGTTAACATGTTCCCGAATATTCCAAATAAAGAATGTTTAAAAATAATTGAAAATTCATTGTCAAAATAAATGTCAACGGTTTTAAAAAATGAAATTTTATCCCCTTTTTTAACTATGTATTTCGAGAAAATATTTCCAGTATGACAACAAATTTTATAAACAAGAAGATGGGTTAGCTATGGGCTCTCCCCCTTTGTCCCTTCTTGCCGAAATTTTTATGTCTAATCTGGAAGAGTCTTTTCAAAAACTAAATACGCAGATTAAAATACAATTTTGGTATAGATATGTAGATGATATACTTGTTTGTTTTAAGGGGAACGATAATGATTTAAAAAAAAAAATTTAATCAACTGAACAACCCACATAGTAAAGTAAAATTTCAATGGAAAAAGAAGTAAATACAAATAAATTTTCTAGATATTTCTATTTCAAAAGACAACAATAGATACACCTTTGATATTTTAGAAAACCAACACACCGATACAACTATACCAAATAATTCATCACATCCATTTTCACATAAACTTGCCGCCTACAGATCTATGATACATAGAGCATTCTCCATTCCCTTAGATTATAACAGTCACGAAAGAAATTAATACAATTAAACAAATTGCAAAAAACAACGGTTATAGTTCTGTATTGATTGACAGACTAGTGAATAAAAAACGTAAACAAAACACAACACATCAAATATACCCACTCATAAAAACAAAACAAGGTAAAAAATACATTACATATTTTGGAACAATTCAGATAAAATAGCCCATAAATTAACAAGAAACAATATTCAAGTTGCCTTTAGACCATCATATAAACTATCCAAATTAGTGATGAGCAAAGCAAGACCAAGACCAAGACCGGGCTAGTCTTGGTCTTGGTCTTGGTCTTGCAAGTCTGGTCTTGGTCTTGGTCTTGCAAGCCCAAAGAAGGTCTTGGTCTTGGTCTTGGTCTTGCACCACCCGGTCTTGGTCTTGGTCTTGCTGCAAGAGTCTTGCTGGTCTTGCTTTTTTTGGGTAGTAATAGTTTAAACTAAGCAATCTTGAATAAAATATATATTTTTTTAATACTTACAAATAAATAAAGATGGAGATTTATTTTTGTTTTAAAATTTTAAAATATACCAATTTTAACCTTACATGCATATTTAAATTATTTACAGTTAAAAGGATATTTTAAATGTAGGGGTTTATTTATTTATAGTAGCTTCATTTTTAGTGATAGGAAATATTTAAATTTTCTTTGAAGAAGCATATGAAATTACAATACTAAGTACTCTGAGGCAGAATTTTTTTATTTCAGCCAGATGTGAAATTTCCATGAAAATGATTCTGATATGTAGACATTAGCTTCTAATTAAAGGTATTTAGGAGCTTTTCAGTTCAAATAAACTTTCTATGTTCAAATTAGTCAAACATTTGCCGTACAAAGTTTGTACAAATACTTCGCAAGCATTCTGCATATAAAAAGTGAAAACCGATAGTGCGACAAAGATCGATATATCAAAACCGTTCATAATGGTAACTGAATATACAAAAATTATAGAAAAAAGGGTGTAAAATGTGAAATTATTTTCCCTATTTCCAAGAATTTTCCAAAAAATCCATTACCACTCAGAAAACTTGCTTATTTTTAGCTTTTAACCTAAAATAGAAAAATTATAGCAAAAAATTCATTTAAAAAAATCGCTACCCTATATATTATGCTGGAAATTCTTGAACTGTCATATAGGTACAATGTCGACGTAGATGGTTTTTTTATATATCATTTCGGTTTTTGACAAAAATGACGTTATCATTATGCTTTGGCATTGTTTTGACTTTTCCGTCTAAACCGGAAGTGAAATTTAAAATTGTAAAAAATTAAAAAGTATTCCTACGTAAAATGACAAATATATTTTTTATTAAACCATCACTTTTACATTTATATCTTAGTTAAAGGAGCATCTAATGATGCCACTTCTTACAGTGTGTCACAAAAATAATGTTTTCCTGGATTTGGAAATTTTTAATTCAGTAAGTGGCATCCCTAAATACCTAATTAATAAAAAACATTAGGAATAGGTACTTTTTCAGCTTCTATAACTTTTTATACTCTAGTTTTGGAGATATCGAGCGTCCGGTTCCATTCGATCACAATCTTATTATTTTGAAACATGTTACTGAATCTGATTATCGTTTTTAGATAATTTTATTAAAAAACGAAGTGATCGATTTAATTATTATTTTATTAAAAAAAACCTGTTACTCATAAAATAATCGCCTTTTTAGGCAGTTCTTGACACATTTTTTGTCATGTCTGTATGAAATACCTCTGTATATTGAATATAAAAATTGAATATTATAATTTAAAAAAAAAAAGTGACAAAAGTGCAAGAGTCTTGCAGGTCGGTCTTGGTCTTGCGTAGTCTTGCACCTCGGTCTTGGTCTTGGTCTTGCATACCCCGGTCTTGGTCTTGGTCTTGCAAGCGAGAAGGCGGTCTTGGTCTTGGTCTTGGTCTTGCTGCAAGACCAAGACCAAGACCCTGAACATGAACCGGTCTCGCTCATCACTAATCCCAATTATTTTTTAATGTAAGAAAAAAACCCCTCCGCTTAAAAAATCAGGAGTTTATAGGTTAAATTGTAATGAATGTAATAGCCTATATATTGGACAAACTGGCAGAAACTTTATAACTAGATATAAGGTACATAGGTCATCATTTTTATTAAAGAAACATAATTCAAATTTTGCAAACCATTTTATAGAATCAGGGCACTCTTTTCCAGATGAAAGTAAATTAAAAATATTACATTACGCGTCAAAAAGCAAAAAACTCAATATTATAGAATTGATTGAAATATTTAAGTATCATAAAAACCCTTCAAGGAACTTATTAAATGACCATACCGATCTTCGGAATTCCCCACTCTATGCCGCTTTATTATAGTAATTTAAGATAAAAAACTTGGGTTTGTTTAGATTGTAGTTTAAAGCTTTCAGTTTGATAATGTAGTAGTACTACGAAACTGCAGTCACTGTTTTATAAATTAATAAAAAATTAATATAGTGATAGTAAACAAAGTAAAAACTGTGTTCTCATTTACTAGTTAAAAATAAACTATCACAAAGTAACAGACACCTTAATTCAATATTTAAAATTTCATAGGTTGAAACGCATTTTAGTCTCCAATAACTCAAAAATACAAGACTTAGGTAAGCCTTTTTACTCTAAAAAAGAAATAAATTTATATGAAAAAAAAAAATGGAAAATAAGAAAGACAATAGACCACTAGGCGGCAAATTTATTTAAGCATTTTTTGTTAGTTTGATTGTCTGAAATACTGCAACAATTCATTAAATATTTAGCCTTAGTAGCCCACTAGCTTTAGTTTGAAACCAAAAAGAGCTTGTTGGGTGCTCGCAAAAACTCCTAAGTTTATACTCTCTAAGATAGGTTTCAATTATTTGTGTATAGAACTGAGTATGCTTAGAAACTAATGACCCCTACAAACTGGCAGATTATCTGAAAAAAAAAAAAGAAAAACTCCGAAAAAATTAAAGTACCCATCACAAATTGAAAAATATGAAAATAACACCCTGGTAAGTTTTAATGTTGTTAGTTTATTTACAAATATTCCTGTCAAAAAATAAGGTATTGTTAAAAATTAGTTAGAAAATTATGTTCAACTTGGTAAAAGAACCAAAATAAAGCTAAACAATAAACTTTACTTTCTAATTTTTTGTGTAAAAGCCACATATTTCTAATATAGCAGAATTTTATAAAGAAACTATTGGCATTCCATAAGTTTTCCATTTTTAATTAATAATAATTTTTTTTATGAAAAATTAAGAAGAAATAAAGACAATATCTTTCTATAAGGATGGGTAATAAGGAGGTGGTGTACTCAGGACCTTTAATCTGCTAATGGAATTTTTTTTTATATAAAATATAGAAAATTCTGGTTTTATTTGTATTTCACCCTAGAGGGCGTAATAAAAATTAAAAAGGAAAACGTTTTTTTCAAAACCTTTTTTGATAATTGTTAAAAGCCTATAAAATATCTATTATTTTGGATTAATATTGGCGTAGCCGATGAGGGGGGGGAAAAAGCTCTTGAAATGTAATTTTAAAATCGGTGTAAATTTTAAAACCACTTATTCATTTCAGAAATTAAAATTTTTTAAGATAAATGGCTGTTTTAATATTTCGTTCTCCTTATCGCTCTATAGTTCTCAATAAACGAGCTAGAGGGCGCAATTCGTAATAATTCCAGTTTTTTTTCATTTTGAAAAACTTAAATCGACCATATTTTTGAATCATATTTAAAAATGATAAAATTTGCAAAAATATTGTGAAAACCCACGATATATCGGCTCGTTTTAAAGGAGATCAAAACTTATGTACCGCCATCTGGCGTTCGACCCTAGAATATCTAAGTAACAATATTATAGTTGATTTTTAAAGCTGTTAATAAGATACATCCTGTTTCATAATTAATAAATTAATATTTAAACTAATAGATCACAGCACCAAAGGATGATTATGTGATTTTCTTAGGATATTTATTTATTAACGAATTTCTCTTTATATTTAAATGATGGTCCTGAAAAGGATCGATTTTAAACCCAAACATATTAGGTTTCTAATGCCTATAGATGTTCAAACTGCTTTCCATCACATTCCAAACAAGCTTCCAATCTTCTTTGGGTGGATAAAACTGCTGTTTCGATTTCAGCAGCTGATAATTGATTAATGGATCACGGATTCCGTTTTCCATATCATGTCTTGTTGTGGGTGGAGGGTACACAATATCTTTTAAAAAGACCCCATAAGTAAAGACGAGGCATGTTAAATCGGTGACCTGGCTGGCCGGAAATAGACTTCCCCCTTTCCCATCCAGCGCCCTTGAAAATAATTATTAATATGATCCCGCACGAAAGGGAAAAATGTGCTGACACCCGTCCCAAATTGGAAATACATGGTCCGTCTCCTTTTCCCAAAGTCAAATCTTCCATTAAAATGGGCAAAGCATTTTTAAAAAAAACCAAAAAATATTGGAATCATTGCTAGCATCCATTGACAAAAATCAATTCTGCGCTCAAAATCATGTTCGTTTAAGGCGGGGTAGGATTATATGGTATTAAATGTGTATCAAAAAAATGTGCTTATGCAATTACTTACTTGTGGTCTTTTAGTATATTTCGAACAGTAGTTCGGGTTTTTTCCCAAATCTAAAGATAACGCCCGAGTTCAATATGCTTATTAAATTTTACGTAGACCAACACATTAATAATGTTTTTTCGTCCTTCCAGTAGTGGCGCCTTCTAAATCTGGGCCGACTAAAACTCCCAGTATCGCGTAGTCGCTGTCAAGTTAGAAATACTCTTCTGCCATAATGACGGCGATCTGGATACCGAAGGGCATACTGTCTTTCAGCTATTGCTGCATTTTTTAAAGCACTCGAAGAAAACCGCAATCATATCAACAGCTTCATCATTAGTAAAAGGCATTTTACAAAAAAAACCAAAAAATATTTAGATACCAAATTGAAAGAATTAAAACCATCTAATAAATACTTGACGTCTCAAAAATATTATTTGAAAATTTTTTTGTTTTTGCCTCTTATTAATTAGACATTTGGGCCGCGCTAGATGGCGGTACATGTTTTGACTTGCGCGTAAAAAAAAACTTTTTATTCGCTAAAGTTTAAAACGAGCAAAGATATCATCGTCGAGTTTTCCTATTTTTCAAATTTTATCTACTTTTTAAAATCATCCCAAAAATTTACCTTTCGATTTAAATTTTGCAGTAAAATGAAAAAACCTGGAATTATTAGAATTGGCCCTCTGTCTTTTATTGGGAACTGGAGGAAAGGAGAACGGATATTTAGCCCTTTTTATCTTGCAAACAAAATTTAATTTTTGAAATGAATAAGTGGTTTAAAATTTACACCATTTTAATGAAACTTTCAAGGTTTCCCCCACCCCCTATCTCTGCCAATGACCTTAATCCAAAATAATAGAGAATTTGTGGCTTTTTAACATATTATCAAAAAATAGGTAATATATGGGTTTTCGGAAAAAAATACGTTTTCCTTATTTAAATTTTAGTTACGCCCTCTAGGGCGAAATACGGAACTTGAAAATAATTTCCCGAATTTTCTCATGGCCACTTTTATAATAATAAAAAAAATCCATTGTTGTCAGATGTACAGGCCCTGAGATACAGCCGCTTACCTCGCTTATGATTTTCCTTTAGAAAAAGACAAAAGACTTGCAATTTTATTTTCTTGACTTTTTAAGTAAAAAAGATTGTAATAGTTTTAAACCAAAATTAATAGAATAGTTAAACATGCTTACAAATAGATACAATTTTAACTTAAATTACCCAATAATGGTTTGACAGGGAGTCTATTTGATAGAAATAAAATTATTTACTTGGTTTTAAAAAATGGACAATGGGTTGGGTAAAAAAGTACACAGATTGTGCATAATACCTTTTAGAAATATATAGCACAGTTTGTTAAAGAATTAGTACATATTTTATTGCGGTAACCATTTATATATTTTTAAGAGCGTGAGTTAAACTAGCGTATTGCAAATAATGGTGAATCAACACATTACTAAAGTTATCTGCTTATCCCTAGATACTTAATATAAAAGCATTTAAAGGGGTTTAATTGGCCTGTTATGAAATATTTATTGTCGTTATTTAAATAAGTAAACTAAAAATTAAAAGAATACCATTACTTGTTAACATTTCTTTGTCAGTCAGCAGATATTCTTACATTTAAGTCTAGGTTTTGTGAAATTTTTGGTTTTTTATTGTCGACGTCGGCAAAATGTGATAAACATTTTACTTAATATTATTTCATCACGAACTGATGGACTAACATGATAAATAATTATAATATAAAAAAGACACTTATTTTATACTAGGGGGGAAAAAACTAGTTTAGATTTTTTGTTATAATTTTATTCTATTTATTTATTTATCCCGTACATAAATACACTGTTATTCCAAATTGTATATCTAACTTAAAAAAATAAAAAAAAATCTATACATTAAGCGAGAAAGCGAAAACCACATAAAATATTAGATATTTTCTTTTAATATTTTTGCCCTAAAATAAATAGATTAATGGTTAACTAATTATTATTTTAATTAGTAATCATACGATCAATGAACATAATCAATTATTAACTGGCTTTGTATGTGTTTACAGAAAAGAAATACTTTGAACGGGTAGGCCAACTCAAAGTTCTTAACTTTATGTTATAGAAAAGGACATTAGAGTCCATTGATAATTTTATTTTAAAAAAGCAATAAGGAAGCTGCACAAGTAAAATAAAATATTTATTTCTGGATTATCCTCAATGATATCGTTTTTCGATTAACAATAAAATTATTAGATACAAAGATTAGGTTGTTTTATATGTTAATAATATTATACATCTATAGCAGACAATAGTTAATAAGTGTTTAGGTGTTCAGCCAAATTAAATGTTCAGTTACAGCATTAAGGAAAGATCTGTATCCTATTGAGGTATAAAAAACCGAAAAAAATTATTCAGCGACACACGCATTTCTACTAAATTCAATTCAATAAATTAATTTTTAAGTGCCAAAAATCTTAGGCCGATGATCTGTTAAATTCAATGGACTTGAATTGTTAAAGTTAACAACGCTTTAGAATGTTTAACAAAACGTCATTGTCAGTGTTATTCAATGATTTTATAGGCAACCTGTCAAAATCTGACATTTGTTAAACATTCTAAACTGTTTTAACAACAATTAAAAGTTAACAACGGTTTAAAAATGTTTCACAAAATATCAGATTTTGACAGGTTGCCTACTAAAAATCATTTAATAACACTGACAATGACGTTTTGTTAAACATTCTAAACCGTTGTTAACTTTTAACAGTTGCTAAGTCCATTGCTAAATTAAACAACGCGATCATCACTCGGCCGTATGTCTGCTATCTTGATGCTTTGTTGTTTCCCTAGCTCTGTATACTCAGCCTTCTTGGATCCATGCCTAACAACATATCAAAATCATCTAAGCGTGCTTTTTTTGTGTACATCATTTGGGATATATCGTAAACCTAATTTTAAACAAAAACATTTAATATACAAATTAAAACTTCTTTTTTCATAAAAAACAAGGGTAAATGAACTGCACTAGCAACACTTTAAATAACAATCGGAACTAACTAAAATTTATGTCAATTTTATTCTGTTGTGCAAAATAGTAGCATGTGCCGGTACGCATATAAAATGCAATAAATCGTCATCTCTTTAAATTTATTTTGTATCAGAATTTAGTATATGTTTTTAATACATTCATTATTATATTGTTACATATACAAAAGCTTTGGAAAATGATATTTATGACATTTGCATTTAAAAATTTATTAAATATTTTTAAATAAATTAAAATAAATATTCTGGGTAGATTAAATTTGGTAGATAGCATTTTGATCTTGTAAACGTTAACGGCGAAGGCTTAAAAAAATCGTTTTCATATTTCAACATAAATTCGATCTGGACGTCCTAATAAAGCTATGTAAATTGCATCCAGAACTTTCAGTTAAGCTAGGTAAATTTAGTCCTGTTTAGCTTTTTATCAGTTTTGGGTTTAATTTTTTTCTTAGATTAGTCAAAACGACAATTACTAAGAAATTATGTAGATCAGATAGCTCCTGCGCTGATTCATAATTCAGTTTATATAGATCTGCATCCCTAACGGCGATGCAGCTACATGAGGACTAAGTTAATTATACCATATTTGACTAAATTTACAAACCTGCATGGGTAATTTTTGGGCTAAATTTACACAAACCCAATGAAAAAAAAAATACAATTTTTTTACGAATTATACCTTAAAAAGTGGGATTTTTGTTACAGACTCATGAATATGTTAGCGTTAAACACTGAAATCTGTTATTGCCTGAAGTGACTAGTAAGTAGATATATTACCGGTAAAAAGCGTAAAAACCTTATTTGACTAACAAGAACCATTCAGTAATTTCTTGTAATGTCTAGGTAATCAATAAATTATTAAACAGATTCAGGCATTACGGGAAATGACTGAATAGTTAGTTAAACACTGGGATAATAAAATAATATAGCTATTACGCTGTTTGCCGGCAATACATGTAATACGGTAATACATTTTATAGTCGTTACAATAAAAGGTTATTAAAAGAAATTAACCACGTTAAACGAAACTTCAAAAAAATACCATGCACACATCACTGGTGCAGGTCCTCAGCTAACATCAGATTGTGCGCTTGACCTATCTAAGTCTTTTGAACGCCATGATCCGTTTCTTAACAAATTTCCTTTTAACTTTTCCTTTTTTTATCTATGCTTTGCTCATACTTTTTGTCTTTTATCTATGCTTAGTTCATGGCTAGCCAGTTTCCTTTCTAATCAACGTATATTTGATATAAAAAGTGATTATTTTTTGTTTTAGTACCGGAGTACACCAAAGCTCATTATAGGCAGCAACTATATTTTTGTATCTTTATGACAGTCCAGGCACATTAAACAAATAATAGACCTATACAAATAACTACTACATCTGGACTACCCCTTATTACCGTCTGGGTAATTTCATCCAGACGGTAGCTACATTTAACGTGGATTACGAACCACCTACTTCAGATTAATAATCTTGTTGCTTCAACAATCTTCTTCTTCTTCTTCTTCCTGGGAGCCGTCTTTCACTACCGGAGGCAGCGCAGCCTCTTGGACTTTTTGTGCCTTATCTCCCTAATCTGCCATTGTCTTTTATACCAAGCCTCCCATTAGTCTTGTTCCTTCTACAAGTCTGTATAACCCCAAACTGGTTGGTTGATATAATCCTGTGGGCTCATTTTCGGTTGCCCAGATAATGCCTGTCTTTTGTGATTTAACGCTTCACATTCACACAGTATGTGGTAGGCTGTTTCTTCCCCTCGTCGCACATTTGCAACTGGGTCCCCATTGTATAAGCTATCTTGTGTAGGTGCCCTCTTGGGTTATCGTGCCCTGTTAGCAACCCTACTGTTATGCGAAGTTTTTCCTACTTTGTCTAAGTAGTTCTCCTTCGTTCTTTTGGATGGGCCCCTTTGAAGCCCTTTGCCATGTCTTATTCTACCGGGTTCTTCCAGTATTCCTTGTGTTGTTTCGGATCCATTCCCTGGTTTGCCCTCGTGCTGTGGTTTGGTCACTCCAAGGGCAGGTTCTGGTCCAAAGTATGGTGTGGATGATCCATGTCTTGCTAGCTCATCCGCTTTTTCGTTGCCTTCTATTCCCGAATGTCCTAAAAATCCCACAGGAGAGTTACCCTGTTGCGTTCTCCCAGAACCTTCAGTTCTTTTTGGCATTCCCATGTCAGCTTGGACGTCACCTTGGGGCTTACTAGTGCCCTAGTGACGCCTGGCTGTCTGTTATTATGCAGATCCGCTTGTTTTTGTAAGCCCTCCTGTTATTTTCTTTTGCACAGTGCAGTAAAGCATATATTTCTGTTTGAAATACAGTACTGTGTGTTCCTAGTGAAATGGAGAATTCAAGCTTCAACAATCAATTACATCTATGGTTTTGGTCTATCGTGAACCCTTTATTTAAATATTTAGTTTCCAAGTCAGTTTCCTAATCTGATATGGGAAACAAGAGCAGAAATCTTTATTATAGGGCCTTAAGTTAATATTAAACTGGAACATCAAAAATTTTGGAGAGTTTACCTTAAAAACACAATCCTGTTTCCTGCAGCCACAAGTTAGCCAATGCTCATTCTCATGGCACAAAGAATACAAGGTATGACACACATGCCCTTCAAAATGGGTTCGGTTTGTGCATGACGTCACAGAGAGAATTGCCTTTATTAAATTGAAATGCATTTCGTTAGGAAAATGCACTAAAAGTGGATTTAGAAATAAAATACAATCAAAAAACTTTGGTAAACAATCTCGCTTACGTCAGCAAACATGCGCAATATCATACATTGTATTCGTTTTGCTATGGTTTATTTACTGATAGGTGGCGAAGTTCTGTAGAACCAAAAATTATTTAGTCCAGTAAAAGTTATTTTAAAAATGACCTTAACCGGCCTAAGCATATTATAATTATAGCCACAGCAGCTCCAAAAATGGTCGGATCTCCCCCTCTCTCATGCCACAGCCCTTTTTAATTTGTATACTGTGTAACTTTGCTGTGTATCTAGCCCAAATAAGACGCTGCTTAGAATACTAGGTCTGTTTGTTATTCAGAAATATTTGACACTACTTTACACTTTTTGTGCACACCTAGACATAAAATAAACCTTCGGTAAGAGCTCTTTCCGTAAAAAAGGTTTAAAATGCTGTACATTATTTCTGAATAACAAACAGACCTACTGTTTCCATGTCTGTGAAATAGCGCCTCCCACACCTCTTAGCGTTCTTGAGTCTTTTTTAAAAAGAGTCGTTCATTTTTGTAGTGACTCCACTCTAAAAAGTTAGCTTTTTTCGCTCACCAACGAGCTTACTTGTCGCTTCATAGGTTTTTTTATGGACTTTGCTTCCAGGAATTAATGAATATAATGCTTTTGTCAACAGCTCATGGTAAAGCAAAAAGAAGTACCGCTCTTATGTATTTCTTTATATCGAGCTAAAGTGCTTTAACTCCCAAGAATTTCTGCTTTCTTGCACTGCAATTATTATTTTCTTTAAATAAAATAAAAATATTCAAAAAGACAAACATTTTTTTAAATAAAATGGTAATTATAACTACACAGAGCACAAAAGTAGTATAAAATTGAAGAATTATGTACTACTTAAAAAAAAGGCTTTATTAAACAATTTTGTGACAAATACTTTATAGTAATTAATAGCACAGGCACACAAAAAAAGTACTGAACCAGATATGTAAAGTACCTTCCGATACGGTTTTCGGTGCGCTAAAAACGAATCCTAAGTCAGAATTTACCCATCACCATTAGATTTTGCCTCAGCTACCCCCCAGCATCCCCCGAAGGGTCAAGACTTTATTCATTTGGAAAACATATATTAAAAATATCTAAAAATACGTTTTTTGGTGTAGTAAAAATAAATCTGAAGTTACAATTTACCCATAACCCTTGAATTGAACCCAAGCAACCTCCAGCAACCCCTACCATCACCCAGAAACCACCCTTAATTTAAAAATTTTATTTTATTGAAAGAATTAAAATAAATATCTGACAATGCGTTTTTTGGTGTGCTAAAAATGAACATAAAGTCAGAATTTACCCATCACCCTTACATTTTGCCCCAAAAACCCCCCAGCATCCCACATCCCAAACGGTCAAATTTTATTCATTTGGAAAAGATATAATAAATATCCGACAATACGCTTTTTGTCGTGCTAGAAACAAATATAAAGTTAGAATTTACCCATCACCCTTATATTTTGCCCCAGAAACCCCCCAGCACCCCCCATCCCAAAGGGTCAAAATTTTATTCATTTGGAAAAGATATATAATAAATATCTGACAATACGTTTTTTGGCGCGCCTAAAACGAATATGAAGTTAGAATTTTCCAATCACCCTAAAATTTTGCCTCAGAAACCCCTCAGAACCCCCCAGAACCCTCATCACAAAGGGTCAAAATTTTATTCATTTGGAAAAGCTATAATAAATATCTGACTTTACGTTTTTTGGCAAGCTAATAGATATTTATTATATCTTTTCCAAATAAATAAAATTTTTACCCTTCGGGAGCGGGAGGTGCTGGGGGGTTGTTGGGGCAAAATCTAAGGGTGATGGGTTAATTCTGACTTCGGATTCGTTTTTAGCGCACCGAAAAACATACCGGAGGGTACTTCACATAACTGGTGTAGAACTTCTTTTTTTTTGTGCGCCTGTGTAATCTGTATGGTTCCTGGAAGCCGCGAAAAGGTCTATAAATATATTTTTTTTGCTCTGTAAACAAACTTTATTTAGTTCAAATCTCCTGCAGGCATTTGTTAATTTTTTTTTATAATGTTCATTTAAAACCTTCTTTGCCATGGTAAAGATGATAATAGGCAGAATGACCACTCCTTGCTAAAAAAATATTAGAGTTACTAATGGGGACACTAACTGTTATAAAAATAGGCAACATAATTGTTAATAAAAATTAATTAATAAGAAAATTATGTCAGGCCGATGAGCAATGATGGTTCCTAATTAAATGACTATGTAAACACTTGGATGTGTACCAAGTTCTGGTTCGTTATCGGTGGTTAAAGGTCTCTCTAATTTACCACCAACAGTAAGAGACAATCAAGATGGGGTTTTGATAAGGAAACAATTTTATTTAAAACAAAGATATATTTATAAAAAAAGAGTATTATTCACGAAGCTTTTAATTTTGACAAACAAAAAAACTACAACAAGACGAAGAGTTAAACTATTTACAGGTGGTCCTACTCTCAGGGCTGTTTATAGTCCAAGAGCATATGACACATGGTTCATGAAGTGTTTGATTCGGGTATTTCTTCTTAACATATTTAGTGATGAGCGAGACCGGTCTTGGTCATGCGGTCTTGAAGACCAAGAACAAGACCGCCCTTTCACTTGCAAGACCAAGACCAAGACCGGGGTATGAAGACCAGACCAAGACCAGACCAAGACCAAGACCAAGACCAAGACCAAGACCAAGACCAAGACCAAGACCAAGACCAAGACCGAGGTGTCCCCAAAACTACGCATGACCAAGACCGACCTGCAAGACTCTTGAACTTTCCGGGCTTTTTTTTTTGATATTATAATATTTAATTTAAATATTCAATATCAGAGGTATTTTACAGACATGGCCAAAAATGTGTCAGAACTGCCAAAAGAGACGATTATTTAATTAGTAAGAGTTTCTTTAATAAAAAAATAATTAATTTATCACTTTGTTCTTTGAGTTCTATAGTTCTTTAACAATGATAACAAGTAAATTTAATAACACGTTTTAAAAATAATGAGGAAATTTTACTCAATGGTCCGACATAACGACATTTCCAAAATCGTTTACGACAGAAAAACTAGGGGTAAAAAGTTATAGAAATAAGAATTACTTTCATATTTCTAATGTTTTTTTTAAATTTGTTATCTAGTATACCTGGGGGGGGATTAAAAAATTCCCAAAAACTAGAAATACATTATTTTTGATCCACACGTAGAAGTAGCACACTAAATTTTTCCCTTAAAAACAAGATATAAATGTGAAAAATGGGTTTTTTGAAAAATATATTTGTCATGTGATAAAAAAATACTTTTTTTTAATGGTTGTACGAATCACTTTCGGTTTAGACGGTAAAACCGAAAATTATATTTAAAACCATCTACGTCGACATTGTTCTTCTTAACAACAATTTTTAGCATAATATACAGGGTGGCGTTTTTTTTTCTAAATTGTTTTTTTGCCATAATTTTTTGGGGGAAAAAACTAAAAATAGGGAGTTTTCTTGAGTGGCAATGGATTGATCGAAAAATTTTGGAATAGAAAATGATTTTAGATTTTATGCCCTTTTGTCTATAATTTTTGTATTTTTTAGTTTTTCATATCATGGACGATTTGGGACAAATTGATCTTTGTCACACTTTTGGGAGTCCCCTTGTATCTGCAGATTGTTTATAAAGTTTTTTACAAACTTTGCACGGCAAATGTTTAACTAATTTGATGATAAAAAGTTCATATCACAAAAAAAGTTTTTAAATAACTTTTTTTAATCGAAACCAATGTTGACATCAGAATTATTTTCATGGAAATTTCACATCTGGTTAAAATTTAAAAGTTTTCTGTTTTTACAGTACACAGTTTTGTATTTGTTTTAATTTTATATGCTTCTTCAAAGAAAATTTTATAATTCTTATCCCCAAAGGGTTCTATATGCCACTAAATGTATAAAAAAAAGGGTTGTGTTTTAATTTAAACCCAAAAATAGAGCTCCATACAGGGGTGGATTTGCGCAAAGGCTGAGTAGGATGAATGGGGCAGCAAATATTATGGGCGGCAAATGTACGATTAATTTTAAAAAATGTAATGATAAATTAATAAAAAATATATATATTTAGCGAATAGAAAAAAAAATCTAAAATTTGTTTTTTTTAAAAAATTGATTTTTAAATTTTTTTTGTATGTTTTACTTTGTTTAAATTTGTTTAATATATTTTTATAAAATTGCTAATGTAGTTTATATTTTTTTATTGCTAAATTTTGTGTTTTTTTTCCAAAAAATATTGACATATTAGGGCAGCAAAATATACTTATTAGCCTATGGAGGGAAAAAAAGAAATCCGGCCCTGGCGCTATAAATAAATAAACCCATTGGTTTAAAATATGCTTTTAAACCCAAATAATTTCAAATGTAATTTTAAAAAGATTAAAATTGGTATTTTTTAAAAATTTTTTAAAGCAAAAAATATAGTCTTCATCTTTATTTATATTTAAGTATTAAAAAGATATATTTTATTCAACATTGCTGAGTTTAAATTATTACTATAAAAAAAAAGCAAGACCAGCAAGACTCTTGCAGCAAGACCAGCCCAAAAGACCAAGCCCAAGACCAAGACCTTCTTTGACTTGCAAGACCAAGACCAAGACCAGGTTTTGCAAGACGAAGACCAAGACAAAGGCTAGCCCGGTCTTGGTCTTGGCGCTTTGATCACTAAACATATTTGTCTGAAAGAATAGATGAAGTAATTGACTAATTGCCAGACCTACCTGAATACACCAGGTACCGCGCATACAGAACAGGTGTGATTTTTTGCCAAAAAAATGTTTGATTTAAAAGGCAATAAAAAGCATTTTAAAATTCGGTTGGTTTAGAATAAAAACTCAGAAGCAAGCCCTTTGAAGGGAGTTTATTTTAAACCACACCACTCCTAAGTTGTATTTCTAAAAATGCAATAAAAACTGTTTAAATCAAGCAGAAATTTAAATAACGTCTTAGTTATACATAATAAAAAATATTTATAAAGAGCCAATAACTTAATAATTTTCAATCATGAAAATAAAAGTTGCTCGGACTTCCTATATATATGCAGTAATTGTTGTTCTTAGGTAAGTCAGGCAATCAGTCGATTACTTACCCATTTATACTATTAAAATAATTATGTGAAATTTCTAATCTACCACACTTTTTCTATGACTATTAAATATTTTAGATAAAATTAGTATAAATTTTTGTTCTTAAATTAGTATTAAATAGGTCAAACAACTTTTTGGCGTGTCAAATTAAAATTAACCAAGACAAAGTTCTGCCGATTGTTTAATAACTAGTCATCTCACTCGTAAATAATTAAATAGTTACTCACTAGAGAATGGGAAATATTACCATTAATTTTAATTTTTAATATAATAATTTAATTTCTTATTTATAACTTATTTTTAATAAACAAATAATAGACTAGTCGTGGATACAGGTATTTTTAAAACAAAAAAAATGACTATTCGTTCTCAGGAACAATAATTTTCGGAATTCCGAATCAAAAAGTATACTTTTTTATATCTAAACTTGATTTTCTCCCGCAGACTTCACGCTTTTGGCTCTTTGTTTTTTTTTTTGCCTTCAATTGGCTCCTCATACAACTTTTATTCACCCTTTTAACCTCTCAGGGGGTAAAGGTCCAAAAATACTACCACTTTCTTTATTTTTCTTAGTAATCAGAAGCCTAATTACCAAGTTTCATATTAACAACTTTAAAAATGACGATTTATTGATTCAAACATTCATCCCTATTTTAACCACCTCCCAAATTTTAAAACAGGTCATTTTTAATCGTAATTAATAGCATAGGTATTAACTTTTATACTTCTAAGGCCAGAAATGATAAAGTTTCATACAAATTTTTACCCCCAATTCTACCCCTTTAGGAGAGAAGTTTCCCAAAATCTTTTTAAGCTAACGTCTCCTATTTTTCTGTTTAATCAAGGGTCTAATTACCAGCTTCCATATAAACAACTTCAAATTTAACAATTTTTCTTAACAAACTTTTATCTTCCTTTTAACCCCCCAAATGATGTAATTCCAAATATTGTTAAACATTTTATTGTTAATCGTAATCAGTAGCCTATATACTAATTTTCATATATCTAAATTTGGAATTTACAAAGTTTTATACAAATTTTTACCACCTTCTACCCCTTTAGGGAAGGAAGTTTTCTAAAATACTTTCTAAGCTAACCTCTTTTATTTTTTCGAGTAATCAGAAGCCTTATTACCAACTCTCATATTTTTATTTCAAAAATAAAAAAATTTCTCTACAAACTTTTATCTCCATTTTAACCCCCCAAGAGATGTAATTCCAATAATATTAAAACAGATGATTTTTAATCGTAATCAATAGCCTTCAAACCAATTTTCATAAATTCAGAAATGACGAAGTTCGATCAAAACTAAACCCCCATTATGCCTCTTTAGTGGGCGAGTTCTAAAATCCTGACGTCTCCTGCTCATAATCAATCGTTGTGCCAAATTTTATCTTCATAGGTTAAGTAGTTTTCGAGATTTTGTGATTAGTCAGTGTATTTATGAATAAATAAATAAATGAATGAATGGATGTATAAATAAATAAATAAATGACCCTTTGCTTTTATATACTGTGTGACAACGAACTCACTACCCAGCCCTTTATTTTCTTGAATGAAAACATATGGCTTTTAAATTTTAGGATGACATATTTATCAAAGATGCCATTTTATATTATAACATGTACCTCATTCCGGAAAAAACGACATCAATTTTGTTTTTTTCAATGGAACACCCTGTATATTTTTAGGAATTTTGATTCTACGGATCATTTCTAATATAATATCTATATTATATTTATATCCCTCGTTTTTAAAAATGGGATTAAAGATGTCAAATTCCTCACATTATGCAGTTTTATGGGAAAACAAATAAATGTTATAAAAATTTATTATGTTTAATTTAATTTTTTCTGAAGACTCTGTAGAGGTTATAATAAAACTATTTTCGCCTTTACCGGAAGTTACTACGAAAATTGACTTTTCTAATAATGTTACTACAAAATTTGTAATGCAACACCCTGTATATTTTTTAAAATTTGAATGCTACGGGTCATTCCTAATATAAAATCTGTATTATATCCTATACCTATCTTTGCTAGTTTTTGAGAAAAGGGCGATTGAAATGTTCAAACGATCGCACAGTTATAGGGGAAAACAATTTTCTCAAAAACTAACAAAAATAGGTATGGGATATAATACAGATTTTATATTAAGGCCTTTTAAAAAATACAGGGGGAAAAATTTTTGAAGTAACATTATTAAAAAGTCAATTTTCTCCTTCGGCAAAGCCGGAAGGGTTTTTTATGACCTCCCGTTAGATCCAGAAAGAAGAAATTAAACATAAAAAATAACCATTTTTTTTCCATCAAACTAAAAATTTTGGACATCTTTAATCGCCCTTTTTCAAAAAGCGGGATATCATAGATTTTATATCAAAATGATCCGTAAAATCCAAATTCTGAAAAATACACGGGTGTTCCATAAAAAATCTTTGTCGTTTCCAAAACTGGGAGTGAAAGAACATGTTAAAATATCCAAAGGCATTTATGATATCATATGTCATTCTAAATTTTAAAGCCATATTTTTATTCAAGAAAATAAAATTGTAATTTCGTTGTCATACGAGTAGATGTAAATTGTAGAAAAGAAACCAAGCGTAGTTTGTTTACTTTAAACTGATTTAACCATAATAAATATTTCTATTTATTAATTTACAGAATGCATTTTAATATTTTAATGTTAACTAGGTAAAATTATTATTATTTTTTTTGACAGGAAAGATACTCTTACGGTTAAGGACAAATCTCTTGTTAAAACATTATTAGCTTCTTCTTAGTGTCGTTTCAAGGACTTTTGCAAAAACAAAAAAGTAATATATTTTTTTTAAACTAATGAGTTTGGTTCTTTGGAAAATTTTTGTAGTAGTTACCTGGCTCTTTAGAATATCTAGAATGACGATAGAGGTTCTTTTCCATCAAATACACTTTTTAACAAAAAAACAAAAACAATTAATTTCTATGTTAGTTGTGGTTAGTTCCTTTATTATTCAATTTTATAATTTTACTTGACAAAGCATGATGAGGGTGGATTTGGTAACACAGGTTCGTCTGTGAAACCATTTATTTTTGGCCTCTCACGGTTAGATGGCTGTAATTAATACCAGTAGTAGTAATGTACAGGGTCTTTGATTATATTTACGTGGCTTCTAAGGCCTTTATTTTTAAAGACAGAAAAAAATGATTTATATAAAAATTGTAGGATTTTTTCCATATTAACTTTTTTTAGGTTAAATTATTAATAAATTACAAAAAAGTTTCATATTAGTATCAAGAAAGCCATGGAAACAATAAAATTGTTATGTTGCTGAATTTGTTGAGGGTTTTTTCTGGACCAATAATGTTTATTTTTGTGATTAAACATTCCTCCTAAAGTGAAGGAAGACTTGTCAGTAAATAGAATTTTATTTAAAAACTTTGGATCCTGCTGCATAAACCTAGCTATTTCCAATGCATACTTATGTCGGTCCTGCATGTTTTGTTCAGGAAAATTCTAAACGGACATAAATTTATAAGGATAAAATTTGTAAAATTTTAAGGTTAAATAAATTTTATAATCTGTTTTATTAAGTTCAGATGCCGCATCCGAGATTGATATTTCAGGATTTTCTAAAATTATTAAAAGTAGTTAGTGCTAGTCCAATAAAAAAAGTATAATAATTATCCTGAAAAAACGATGATATCCAAAACTTTGTTTTCATTTCGTGCTGCAGTCCTTTTCTTCATTTTAAAGCTTTTTCGTTCAATAAACTTTCTTACTATGTAGTTATTAGTACCTATAGATGGTACCCGTTGTTAAGGATATAATAAGTAATATTCCCTTTGCTCGGTCGTCACATTATTATTGTTACCATAAAAAAGACGCATAATAGCGATTTTTTGTTCTTTTGAATAGCCCATCGACAAAAAAGCAACACTAACTACCTACTTTTAATAGTTAAAATGATAAATTTCAACTTTTTACAATATCAATACTTCAAATTTATTAAAACAATTTTATTGTTTTCATAGCTTATTTATTTTTTTTTTAGGCTTAAATATTTTAAAAAATGATTTAGCCAAATATCATCAATATTTGTATATTTGAAATCAGAAAAAAATCTTTTATTGTAGCGCATAATATACAGGGTGTTCCATTTAAAAAAGTTGAAGTTGCCTATATTTTTCCATTTTTTTATTGCGATATTTTTTTACTGATAATATAAAAAGATAATATGGAAACAAACCTACAGTTTTTATAAAACACATTTTTTTCTGTCTTCAAAAATAAAGGCTCCAGAAGCCACGTAAATATAATCAAAGACCTTGTACACTTGATTAATCCCACTCTACATCTATCTATTTTATCCCTATATCGTTGTAGCCAAGATGTGGTGTTGGTAATCGATAGCAGATTTGTTACCAAAACAATAATATGTTTTATTTTTTCTGAATGATTTATATTAACCTTTTAGTTTGTTAGGGTCAAATAACTTTTATATATTCTGGGATGTGAATAGAAGTGGTCGTATTTGGCGAAAAAAAAAAAAAAAAGTAGTTTTAAGACAAAAATATTAAGTAAGCTTTATTCCTAATAAAAAATTTCAAAGATTACAAATCTATTAGCGTAAATGGTCAAACGTAAATATCTTACGAAACATTTAAACTCAAAAAATAATTAAAGAACTCACCGTATGAAAGCATTAAGGTAACAGCCGAGTCATCTTAAAGCAGCCTACAAAAAAAAGTAAGTATTCAATTTAATAAAACACACTGCGGCATCGTTTAGCATTTACATACTCATTAAGTAATTACTTATTATTTTAATTACTCATCCAGCCTAATGCCGTTTTTAGAGATTTTTGCTCGGTCATGCTACTCAGTAGGTATTGGCTTTGTACAATGTAAGATCGTTGATTTTGTTCTATTTACAGAATGATGACATGTGAAAATAAATGGTCAGGTTCATGACTAAGCCACGGATGTTTTTTTTTACTCTACTAACTGGCAGTACTGAGCATCCCAGATTTTTAGTTTTTACCCAATTTTCTTAATTTTATCTGCGATTATGTTTAAAGGACGTTTCGTTTCTCCGATATACGACTTACTTCACTCACATGCTACTTGGTAGATACACTTCATTAAAACACATTTTATTTGAAAAAAGTTATCCAATTGATTCTAGGTGCATATACATGGTGATTCTTTTTTAACTGTATATAGAACTCATTAAAATAAACAACATTTTTTAATAACTTTTTTCAAAATCCTAAAAAATAAGGAACTTCATTCATTTGGTGTGTCAAATACGGTCCTGTATTAAGAAATTGTCACCGCCCAAGAAGTCTTCGGGCTATAGTGCCTGGACACGTTGAACGTGATTTTCCTGCAATGTTGTCCATATTTTTTTTTTTTTTTTTTCTTAAGCCAACCTGACTTGCAATCACTTAACTACGTGACAGTCAGAAGACCAATGATCACGTATGGCTCTGTGGCATGGTGGCGCAAGGGACAGCAGCGGCTTACCCAAGCAAAGTTATCTAGCCTACAGAGACAGGCCTGCAGGATGATCACGGGCGCGCTGCGCTCGACACCAACGGCGGCCATGGAAGCCCTCCTAGGACTGCCTCCTCTGCATATCTACTTGGAGAGAGGCAAGGTGGGCAACATACAGACACTATCAAGCGGTCAGAACAAACCGCAGGCGTTCACATGGAGAGCACCAGTCTTCCAGGAATGTCCTGACCTGTGACAGACTGAAATGCCCTCGACATAATGCCTACAGCAACCAATTACAACTGGCCCTACAGTGTAGTCTACCCACAAAGGAAGGACTGGAGTCGAAAAAAGACCGACCTGCTCCGGGCGACATCTGTTGGTACACCGATGGCTGCAAAACCAAAGACGGTGTTGGAGCTGGAAAAGGACAGAGGCCGAGGGGCGGAGTTTTCCTTAGCCTGGGCACTCTCGCAACCATATTTAAGCGGAGGTATTTTATTGAGATTGGGGCTAGATCGCTGATTGATCGGCACTGCACCGAAGACAATTAAAATATTCTCCAATAGTCAAGCGTCTTGGCTCTTGAATCCAGCCGGTGCAATTCGAAAACCTTGGAATTGCAAGGATGCGCTGACCAAACTGGGTCAAAACAAGGGTGTGAATACCGGACACACAAAACCCCGGGCCCAGGAGGGTAATGAATACCCCGACCCCGCCAAAAGGGGGCGGAGACAAAATTCACATGGCCGGAACCGGTCATCGGTATATCTTATGGAACGGCCAACCAGTTCAAACAGCTTGGACAAAAAGAGAAAATCTTCGGTACTGGCATGGACTTCCAGGTCTCGACACTGAAGGCCTTTAAAGCCCCACCGAACCAACAATGTACGTCAAACTACTGGAGCAATCAAGGGACACCTTAAAACTCTAGTGGGACTGTACACGGGACACTGCAGATTAAAATACCACATGCACAAGATCGGCCTAGCGGAAGCGCCGAATGCCGCATGTGCATGGAGGGGAAAAGGGGAGAAACATACTGTTTCTGCCCAGCAATGGCACGACTAAAATTCGCAATCCTCGGCAATGACACCTTTTTCCCGGGGGGTGAAAAATCTCTCTCCCAACGGGGTCATCAGATTTATTAGGGTCTGGACCTGGTGGGGGAAATATAAAAAGGGTGAGCCCAAAAACCATCGGTCGCGGTGGAAGGGTGTTATACCCACTCACTTTAAACCTCCCCACCTACCAACCTACAGTCTCGATGCAATGGCCGCATCTTAACGACACTCCCCATAAAGGGGGGAAGTCCCCACGGTTTTTATTCTTGGACTGTGCTATTTTCGCGATTAAAAAATGTTTTAAAAATTTAAAAATTAATTTCGCCCGTCCGGTAAAAAAATGGAGATTCATACTGGGGGTTAACAAGAAAAAAAAACGTAAATAAGAAATAAACTTTTTTTTTTGGGGGTCGCACTAGACACACTTTTAAATAATTTTATGTAGCTTTGTTTTTTTTGGGGTTTTTTAAAAAAATTTTAAAACGAAAGTTGGGTTTTTAACGAGTTTTTTACACAGTTAAAAGAAAGCTCCAACTTGGGGAACTACTTGCTTTGGAGGTTAACAAAAAAAATTTTGAGGCAGGTTTTAAATTAGGCCCCCAAAGGGGTATACAGAAAACCCAAAAGGGGTTCAGAAAATCTTTGGGGGGGTTTGGTAAAAAACGGGGTTTGGGGGGATTGTATTGGAATCCCCCCCAAACGTAAAAAACCCCAGGTCGGGGGTTGGGTTCCCCTCCAGGTTGACACCTGTCGCCTTCGTTTGTAAATTGCAAATTTTATTAGTAAAAACCGGGGAAAAACCACGAAATTTTTTTAAAATGCATAGAATGACTTAAATTTTTTTAAATAAAGTAGGAAATAGTCCAAAATCAAAATCTAAATCTGGGGGGGCCCTTTTCCCCGGGGGGTTTCAAACCCCCTGGGGGGGAATTTTTTTTTAAAATATCAAAAAAAAAACAGAGTTTCAAATTCAAATAACACAAAATCTACGTATTTTTCGAGGAAAACCAATTTTTTTAAAAAAGAATTTGCAAAAATTTTTTATTTAAAAAAGGCATATCACAATAATTGAGAGAGTTATGATTTAAATGGTTAGACCAAAATTTTGAGTGAAAAATTTAAAAAAAAAACCCCTTTTTAATTAATACCTTAATTAAAATGAGTCTTACTTTTTTTCAAATCTTTTTTTATATTAAAAAATTTTAAAATTTTAACCATTTAAATTTTAATTTTTAAAAAAAAAACCAAAATTAAAAAAAAACAAATTTTAAAAAAAATGATTTTTAAAAACCAATTTAAAAATTTTTAAAATACAAATTTTTTGCAATTTTTTTTTAATTTATGTTGATGGAAATTAAATGACATAACGTTTAAAACGTTTTGTATAAACGAGCACCACCTTTTTCAGCCCTTTAGACTCATTTTTTTAAAAAAATAAGGGTTTTTTAAAAGTTTTAAAATAGCCCCCAAAACCCCCAAAAAAAAAACAAAATGGTTTTTTTTGGAACTTTTTTTTACAAAAACTGAAGGAGTTATGCTTAAAAACCAATTTTTTTCGCATTCTGAAAGCCCAAATAATTTTTTTTGTAAATATTTTTTTTTTCAAAAATTTTTTTAAAGTAATTTTAAGTTTTTTTTTTTTTTATCCAAAAAATTTAAATATATATATATATATATATATATATATATATATATATATATATATATATATATATATATATATATATATATATATATATATATATATATATATATATATATATATATTTCTTAAAATTTATAATGGGGGGTTTTTTTAAGTGTTTAATTATTATATTTTAAAGATATATTAGTTTAATTAAATAAAAGTAAGTTTTTAAAGGTTTTAAAAAAGGGGTTTTTTCCCCCCCAAAAAAATTTTTTCATTTAATATTGTTAAAGGTGGTTTTTTTTAGGTTAAAAAAAAAACAAAATTAAATTGGTAATACTTTTGAGCAGTCATATTTTTTAATTACCACTCTGTGACTGACAATATGTTAATTATTCTGGGGTTTTGGGGTTTAAATTATTTAAAAAATTTAAAAAAAATTTTTTTTTTTTAACATATTTGAGCTTAATTTGATGTGATTTGCTGATGAAAATTTTAAATTTTTTAAAAATGGCATTTTTCCCAAAAAAAAAAAGCGCCTTTAGATAAAAAATTTTTAAGAAAAAAAGTTTTCCCCCACTAATTTTTCATGCAAACAGTATGAAAATATTTAATTTTTTTAAAGGAATTTTTTCCTTAATTTAATAATAATAGGGTTTATTTTAACGAAAATTTTAAAAAATGTTTCAAAGAAACAAAATACTATTTTTCAATTTTTGATCAAATTTTACTCAACTTAAGCTTTAATGTATTGCTTTATAGGTTTTTTAAAAAAAAGGGTAGTTTTCAACCCTGAAAAATTTAAAGCTCCCATCCGCATAATATGATTTTGAAAAATTGTTAATTAATCCCCAAATTTTGCAAAAATTATATAAATTTTATTTTAAAAAAATGGGTTTTTGCATTTTTTCAGCTTTGTTTTCGGGCTGTAGGTCACTTTAAACAACCACATTATTTTTTACAAATAACTTCCAACCAAATGCAATAGGCAACATAAAAAGTTTTTAATTAAAACTAATACCGTAACAACAGCGTTCTTTCATTTTTTTAATGTTTTTTTTTTTTTTTCCCTTTTTTTTTTGGGAAGGGAGGGCGATTTCCCCCGCCTCTCGAATCCGCCATTGCAACAAAAAATTCAGGGCCTTTCCAGATGGACTGTAAAAGGGTGCCTAAAAGAGAAACTTTCCATTGCTCTATTAGAAGCTGCTATGGAGAAATTATACATATAAAAGAGCAGGAGACAGGTCCTCTAAAGGGCCGCTGGATAAGAAAAGAAAACTTTCAGTAGGTGTAAATATGGGGGGGCCTCTTTCTGGGGTGCAATAAAAAGTGCTATGAATTATAAAATTTACAATTAAATATACAAAGAGAAAGTTTAGAAGGGGAGAAATACTTTCTGGGTCGAAAACGCAGTTCTAACTATTTTGAAGCGTTGTGGCTATTGGTATAATCTGTTTGTGACAATTACGCTCATTTTTAAAAGAAACACCAACAAGGTTTAATGACTCTTTGGTCTACAGAACTTGGTCATGTATAAGTCAAAAAATGAGTATTGCAAAAAAATAATTTGGGCCTAGTATTTTTATTTTATCATTTGTGTAGAATACTAAAAAAAGACTTTTTAAATAAAACTTAATAAATTTTTGCGATTTACATTTCGGCGCAGTAGTTTGCAACACTTTCTCGTTCAAAAGGAAGTTCTAACTATTTTAAAGCGTTGTTGCTATTGGTATAATCTGTTTGTGACAATTACTCTCATTTTCAAAAGTAACACC
>JAHBCN010003764.1:0-71473 GCA_019359885.1 Listronotus oregonensis | reverse complement strand
AATGCCTTATTTCCTTTTTTTATTTTTAATAACTATAAATAAAGCAAAAGGTAAATAATAATATTTATATTGAATAAAAACTAACAAATAAATTAATTAACAATTTAATAAATTCAAACAACCTTAAATATCCGTCCAAACAAATTTAATATTTTATTGCGGCTCCGTTTTTTTCTAAGACAGAGTTTAGCCTTTCAGGCATCGAATGGACCAAAGCCCGGGTGTAGGCCGGTTTTCTTCAGAACTTATTCCACGCCTCTTAAATTTTATCTTTAAGTTCGTTTACATTTTGCTGCCTAAACTCATTTTTCCTATTTATTTTTTTAACTAATAAGCTTCAATCATTTTCCATAACATTTAAATCCGGACTACATGCGGGCCACCGGCCACGGTAAAACCCTGATACGCTGCTCTTTCATTGATTTGCTGGGCCGTATGAACGGACACTCATCTTGCTGAAAGATAATTTCTGTCCGGAAATCGATTCAGTACAGAAGGAAGCATGATATTCTGTAGTAGATCTATATATACCTCCGCATTGAACCTTCCTTCGATAAAATAACATACACCTAGTCCTTGTGCATTCAGCCACCCCTAAACATTTACCGAAAATCCCCTACTACTTCTGTCCTTTTGGGTATATTTTTTATAAAATCGTGTTCCTAAAGTATCCCATTGTGGCACGACTGAAACACTTTTTCTTCGGTGAATATTATATTATCCCAAAAAAATTGGACGTTCCAAGTAAAATTGTAGAGCAAGTCCAATGCGTTGTTCCTTATTTGCAATTGTTAAAAAACGGTTTTAGGGCTGGAGGGTGGCAGCGCAATTCGGATATTTGCCTTATTCTTCGCCTGGCCGTTCTAACCGATGCTGGGAAATTGCTTTCCGTTTTTGCTGTAACTACAGATTTAAATGGTTGGTTTCTTAAAACATTAACTAAATTATTGTCTTGTTCTTAATTCGATAATTTAGGGCGACCACTTCCAGCTCGTCTCTCAAAGGAGTGTGTTTCCTGCCATTTTTTTTTACCAAATGAATAGTACTCTTTGGGATGTTAAGCTTTTCCGCCACAGCCTTTTTGGCCAACCTCTCTGCTCAATATAATTAATAATTAATACTATTTGATCCAAAGATAATTTTGGGAAATTTTAAAAAAAATATTTTTAAACACTAACCCCGGGACCCCTTTTTTTATTAGCTTTTTAAAAGGTATTTATATTCATGGAGGTGGGCTTTACGAAAAAAAAGAATCGCCCAAGATTTAATGGCCGTTACTGTACCTGGTGCTTTAGAAAAAGGAACATGAACACCTAATTTAATTCTTAACATTTTTTTTAATACGCCAAATTTCTAGTTTTAACTCGTGCAGTTTTACGTAACAAAGGATTATGCCAACTTAGATTCGTCTGTGACCCCACTAATAATTAAATTCACACACCATTTCCTTTTTTGCTCATATATACTGAAAAACAAGGTAATAAAACTTAAACCCTTGCATTGAAAAATCGTTTTCCAACTATTTTTGCTAGTGTTTGGACCCGAAAACCAAATCCATACTAAAAAAAATATGTGATTGTCGGTCTTACCGACAAAGCTATAAAACTAACTAACTCAAATGGCTGTTTCCCCAGACAAATTTTGCCCTTCACAGGTCTCGTCGACACGGTAATATTTTTTGCGTAAGTTGCTTTATTTTAGCAGTTGACACATTTTTTATTTAATTATTTTAGTTAAAAAGATTAAAAGACATTTTTTACAACATTTAATGTAAATAGTAATTTAAAATAATAAAATGGGATAATTTTTAACAAAAAATTTAATTAAAAAAATTTTTGTATCTAAATACATATAAAAAATAACAGAAAGTAAAATAAATCCTGTATTAAAAAAAATATAAGAATTTATTTAAATAAGCAAATAAATTTATCTTAAAAACCTTTAAAATATTTACAACAAAATTTTGTGACAATTTTTTTGACTTTAAATTTAAAGGCTGAAATTCTTTTAATGGGCTTTTAACATCTTGGAACAGGTTATTTATACTTTTTAAAGGCACAATTACGCAACTCTTGGAGGTGGACGCAAAATTACGCTATTTTATTAAAATACAAATAAGATTTTAGGGTTTTCCAATTATTTATAAGGGTGCCCCAAAATATGGGGAACTCTTGGAAACTAATAGAAAACCTTTAAATATTATGAAAATTTCCCCATAAATTTTTCCAGACCCTCCCCAGGAAAAGGCACAAAAGAAGCCCCTAAATCGTTTTTTTAATAACTTTAAATTTTGCAAATTTAATATTTTTTTTTAATGAGATTAAAAAATTTCTTAATAAACCATTTTAAAACATATTGCTATTTAGTTACCAAAGACTAGCTCAACACAATATAGAATTTAAAACCCGCGATAAAGGCCCCCACCAATTATTTTTAAATAGCTTAATCTTAAACCAATAAGTATTCTGATTGACATCGATAAAACCCAAATGTTCCGAGAAATGAAATATGGTTATTTTTTACATTATAAGGCCTTTTTTTAAAACCCCATATTAGGAGGTTTTTTTTGGGTATTTTAAGAGGGAAAAATCAAGGCCCTAAACTACCCTCTGAACTTTTTGAAGAATTTTTTTATTATTTTTTTTAAAAATTTGATATTTTTAAATGGAACTGAAAACAAAAACATTTTATGTACCACATTTTTTTTACCAGGGTTGTCAAAAAATTTGACCGCTATTTTTGGCAAAAAAAAATGTTTCATTAAAATGGTCCCCATACAAGGAATAGCCAAATTAATTAAAAATCTAAGTGGTATTAAGATTTGAATAAAAAATATTTATTTAAAAAAAATTAACCACCTGTAAACTCAAAAGACGTTTGGGATTATTCAAAAAAAAAGTTTTTTTCTTAAAATGGAAACCAAAAATTTTTTTTTTAAAAAATAACTACAATTGAAAAAAAAAACCCGTAAAAGGGAAAAAAAACAAACATTTTTTATTTTTAAAAGGATTTTATAACTTTTTTCATTTAGTTTTTCTTTTCCAAAAATATTTAGTTATTTTTTTTACGTAAAACTGGTCAACCTTTAACAGCCGGAAATGAGGATTTATATTTAGGGCAAAATGATAATTTATTTTATTAGGTACTTCAAGCAATAAAAACCCCAATATAAAATAAAATATATATTGTTATTTTTTTAGTAATTACTATAAAATCAACAATCTATTAGATAAAAAAACAAAAAAAACTATGTTCTTTCACTTTGATTTCTGTCGTTGTTCTCTTTAATAATTTTTCAAAGGTACGACAACCCCAGTTGACAGTAACAAAAATCACAGATATGTTGTTTAGTTAATGATTGTGATATTCATTTTTTCTATAAGGTCTGAAAAAACTTTCAAAAAATATTTTAAAAACCAAATTTTTAAAAACTATACGCGATCAGTTTTGTTGAAAAATCTTCTTTGTACTGGTATAGTTTTGCCCAACCTTTTTTGGTTGGCTTAAATTTAAAAACAAAAATTAGACCCACGTCAAACCACTGATTGCGTAACCACCCAGAAATTTTGGATTAACGGTTATTTGGTTTTAAAATTTTTGTGTGGGTGTTATCCATTAAAGAATTAACCGAGATTAGATTACCTGGGGGTTTTTAAATTTTTTTTGTGGACTATTTGAATTTTATTTTTTAAATTTAATTTTTTATTTGAATTAAGTTTATTTTTTTTTTTTGAAAAAACACTAGTGATATTTTTTATATAAATCAAGATTTCATTGTTAAAATGAAACCCACTTTGAGCTGTAAAGGGGAGTCGGAGAAGAAATATACCATTAATATTTTTTGAAAATTATCCCTATCGGAAAGTGATTACAAAAAAAAATAACTGTTTTAAGAGTATCATAACAAAAAATTTAAAATCCTCGGGTTTTGCCAAATATTTAAATTAAAATATATTTATGAATGTATTTTTAGTTTCATAGTAATTTGTTGATTTATAAAAAGGGCAAAAAAAAAATTTTTATAAACTGGAATGAAAAACCAAATGTCAACAAAAAAAGGAATTTTCAAAATTTTAGGGAAAAATTTGAATATTTAGAGAAAAAAAATCTGGTGTTTCTGATGAAACTGATTTTTCTGAACAGCTCTTCCGCAGGTCTTGAGATGAGGAGGGGATTTAGGGAAAAAGTAAAACATTTTTGATCAATTATTTTTAAAAATTAAAATTAATGATTTTCTACATTTTAAGAAAATTGAAACATTTTTTTTAAATCAAGTAAACACTTTAAAACCCTCCAATATTGTTTTTAAAATACATTTTTTTAAAAATACTTCTCTTGAAACCCGAAAGCTGTAAGACCTTTCTTTTAGAGTATTTAAAGTTCGGGAAAAAGGGTTTTTTATAATTCCTTCTTTTGTATATCCCAATTAGGGGAAATTAAAAACCCCCTTTTTCAGGGGTTCCCTTTATTAAACCCTCAATTTCCACTTTTCGGCACCTTCTTTCTTAGGTCCGAGACTAAAACTTATTAGTAATTAAAATGATACTTTTGACACTTTCTATCTTATGAAACAATAAAGTATATTTAATTAAAAAAAATAAGGGGATTTAAATTTTTCCCCTAGATAATTATCTAAAAATGCTTTTCCCGAAAAAGGATTTTGATGGTCAACTTGAAATTTAAATCTAAAAAAAAAAAACAGGAGGTCATGCGAGAAGAAAGCCCTGAAATTTTAAGGGTTAGAGATGATCATACCTAATTTTTTTTAAAAATACATTTTGTCATTTAGGTAATTTTTTTTGTCTGGGAGGTTGTAGAAAACAGACCATATAGTGGCAAAAGAAATGGTTAAATGGTTAAAACCGAAATGGGAAATCGGCAAAATAGATTTTGTGTGCTGATTCAGCGCCCACAAAATCTCCCAAATTTTAGTGTCATCCTTATTCAGCAGGGTTATGCTGCGCTTGCATCCATATAATTGAAATTTACTATTGAAATGGTATATATTATATAATAAGACATTCCCCCATTGTATGGGACCCACATTATTAGTATTAATAAGGGAAATAGTAATAAAAAACATTTACAAGTTATCTTCTTTTTACTTTTTTTTGGCTTTTCTTTATTAAAACTACCTAACTGCTTTTAATAAAAACTAAATATTAAATGACTATTTCATTTAACAAATTAATCAATGGCCACGTTTGCCAAAATGCTTGAACTCACAAGCATCCATTTTTTCTTCAGCTGCTAAACGCCAAACCTACCCACTTTGTCCCCCTCTTATCTTGGTGGCAACCATATATCTGCTGCGTGCAGTTTCATCTTTTTTCCTTTCTTCTACGTTTGCTTTTTTTTTTAAAACCCCCACCACTTCTAAAGCCTTAAACACGACTCAACGTTGAATAAATAAAAGATTATTACTGTTTTGGTTTTTATTTTATAATTAATATAGGAAGCACCCAATGAAGTTATATCAGATTATAAATGACTTATCTTAGGCATCTTAAAATTGTAATATATAATAAGGGATATCGAATCACCCCCAGGGAGATATTTTCAGGATATTTCAATTTAACTGTAAAGAGTTTGCTAAAAATATAAAAAAACATAACAGGTCTGTTTGATATTCGGGAAATGTACCCCATTTACCTTTTTTTTTTACGTATCTAAGCGCTCAAATTAAAGGTTATTTAGACTAAGTGTGTAAAATAGTGTAAACTTTTCTAAATAACAAACATTAATAAATAACAAATTTAATCTGCACTAGATAGGCAAAAAAATAATTTTTAAATATTATGGCCAAACATCAAGCATTCACAATTAAGCAAGAAAAATACTAATGAATTTAGTTTGTACCCCAAAAATAATTTTTTAAAATTAAAATTTTGAACTCCCTCCTAAATACGGCCCTGCCCAAATTTTATACCAACTTAATTGAAAAACAAAATTTACTAATAGGTAGGATATTCGAAATTCCAACCTAAAAATGTTAGCTTGACAAACTATACCACCAGAAATCACAAAAAGTCTTGTGGTTTTAGAGACACTATATTGAAAGGTTTAACAAAACATGATTTTGCGGGTTCAACAAGTTTAACTGAATATTGGCTTATAAAAATTTGATATTTTGCTTTTTTCTCAAAGTCGGGAAATCTTCTCAAAACGACTGTGATAAGCCTAATTTTAGATTCGTATTTACAACAATTGATAGAAAAGAATTTATGACCTTTTCTTTAATATACTTTTAACGCAAATTATTGTTTCTCGAACCCAAACCTGTGCGCGAGTGGCGGGGGAGGAGGATAAAAGGGTTCGGTGGGACGCTCTAAGTCGACGTTATCTATGTGCATTCACACAAATGAAATTTGGGCCCCTCGCGGACACTTCTTTTCCCTTCCCCGGCGTTTGGGGGTTTTATCAATTGGTATTGAAGACTGTTTCGGGGGCCATTTAAAAATCGTAAGCGGCCTGTGAGCCCCTTTTAAATAGGGTATTAAAAAAATTGTTATTATTGTGTCAAACTAGTCGTCCAGGGCCAAACTTTATAAGTCAAATATGTTTTGGTTTTTATATTTTAATAAAAAGGACATCTAGTAACCATTAAATTAAAAATAATAAATTACGCCTAGTACTTTAAAAGTTATTAAAAAAAAAAAACGATTTTCAGTGTGGTCCGTAATGTACCTGGATCTCGGGAAGGCTCGTAGAAAAAAAGTTTATAGAAACTTGTTATAATATTTTTGAGTTTTCTATTAAATTCCGAGAGATTGCTAACATATCCTGGGATACCCTGAAAAATTGTTTATAAATAAAAAAGTAGATTAAATTGAGGCAACAATGTGTTTTTTTTGGGTTCGTTAACTACAGAAATCCAATTTTAGTATTTGTAAAACGGCTATTTAATATGTTCTAAAACAGGTCTAAATCCGTTTAGTGGAATTGTTTTGTAACGATTGTTAGACTACGTAGACCCTCTCTGCAAAATTGACGGTTTTCATAAATACTCCAGAATGGAATTTACGCTTCGTTTGGTTTGTTCGATGATACAATTTAATTTCCTATAGAGGGTTTAAGTTGAATATGGGAAGACCATGTTTCTTATAATAGAACATTTAACAATAATAGACTGGGTATTTTATAAAATTATCGAAAAGGATTCTCAATATGCTACTAAAAATACAATAATTTACAAAAAAAAATGTTAAAGTAAACTTTATCCTCTGACATATCATAACTTTATCATTTAGCGTCATTTCTAATATCAAAATAAAATATTTTTTTTTTACTGCCCCATGTGGTGCCATATCCCCCCCTAGAAATGAAATGGATTCTTTATAATCCCAGATAATGAAAAGAAATAATAGAAAATAAACAATTCTGCATTATTGGATATGTATTGTCAAACATGGAATAGAAAAAATTTTTAAAAATGTTGTTATATAAAAATTATTTTAATATAAATAAAAAATTTATAATTATATATATATATATTTTTATATATATATATATATATATATATATATATATATATATATATATATATATATATATAAGTAAAATATAAATTATTTGATTAAAATATATTAATTTAATTATATATTATATATAAATTATTTATATTATAAATGGTTATAATGTTTAAAACATATATTTTATATTATATTTAATTATTAAATATTATATAATGTAATTATATATCTTCTTTTTTCAACCATTTAAATTATTTTATGAGTTTTTCTTGATATAAAAAAATTTGAAAAATTTTAGAACCTTTTCGACATTATATTTCTTTCAAGTTTCAAAAAATTTTTATTATTATTATTATTATTTTTTTTTTTTTATTCCTAATTTATTCAATATGTTTTCTTGTGTATCAGGATGTTATTTATTTTTAATTTAATTTATACAAAATCAGTTTTAATACATATATACATACATATACATAAGTTAAGAGAAGGATGGGATCACGACTGTTATTTAAAAAAAAGAAGTTTCGAAATTATTGGGAGGCCCCCCAGGGGGAAAACCCGGCCTGAGGTTGGAAAACCCTTTTTATTGTCGTCAAGCTTATACCTTCCTCACTACAAAAGAAGGACTAGTGTTGAGAACATTCTTATTTCAAAGTTCCCAGTAGGTTACAAAATTGTAAAACAGTTCAAAGATGAAAGGAAAAGCCATTCAAGAAACAGACGGAAACATAATTAAAAAAAAATTTAGAAAGACAAGGAAATAAAAAGCTTACATTTTAAAACCCTTTTTTGGAAAAAACCACGCGAACGTCTTTTGTTTAAAAGTGTTAACCTGTCTTGGAGACAAGGATAATTGAACAGAAACGGATAGATGTTGGTTTGTTGGTAGAGGAGGAAACATGGTTGAAAATCCCCCAAGAATATAAACGAGGCAATGGCAGTACTTTCTGTTCTTATACAGGGGGATTTTAGGTCCCAAAGTGAATTCCCGGTATTTTTAGAAAAGTTGTTAATGGTTAGTTTTAAAATATAATATGAATGAAAGGGAAACCGGAAAAAACCCTTTAAAACCAAAAAGTCTGACAATTTACCCATTTAAAAATATAAAAATAATTCCTTTAAAACATCATACAAAAACGATTTATTGTTAATTTTTTTTTATAAAAGAAAAACAAAAGGCAGCCAACAACCCCCACCATCAGGTGCGGGACGGTCAATCAACCTAATTAATTTTCTTGTAATTTTAAAGTACCTGGTAATTAAATGGTACCTAAATCTATTGTATAAGAACAGACGTACTGCCATTGCTCTTTTTTGTAATTTTCTTTTCTTGGTAAAAATAACTGTTCAACCATGTCATCTCACCTTACCTTCCACCAAAACCAACATTTTTATCCCTTCTGTTCTACAACAACTCCACCAGTTATCCTTTTTATCCTGCCCTCCCAAGACGGGTTTAAACCCCATTTTAAACAAAAGACCGTGTTCGCGTGGTTTCTCCAAATTTTTTGTAATGGAAAGGTATTTTTTTTTATTTAAAAAACAAAAAAAAAGGTTGTCTCCTATTTTTTTATTGTAATAATATGGTGTCGTCGGGTTTTGTTTCTGAATGGCTTTTCCGGTTCATCTCTGAGCTGTTTTAATTTGTAACCATTTTGGTAAGGAACTTAAAAATAGAATGGGGTTGTTAGTCTCCCAACACTAGTCCTTCTGTTTTTTGTAGTGAGTCCTGAGGAAGATATAAATATACACGAAAGATTGACGAATAAAGGGTTTTTCTAAGCTCTAGGCCAGTTTTCCATAAGACTGCACTCCCCAATATTCGAATCTTCACATAATACATACATATATAATAATATACCACACACATAATTTTTTTCTTATTTTGTTGTTTATTAAATTATGGGAAATTTTGACTAAGTCCTTTAAATTTTTTTTTGTCTTTTTAGGATTTTTTTTTTGATCTCAATCACTTTTTAATTTTTGTTTGAGTCTGAATAATTTTTTTGTTTCTTAAAAGAATTCGTGCTTGAATGGGGAACCTATGTTTGTTTTAATGCGGTGGAGGCTTTTTGGGGGTATTTATGACGAATAATTAGGTTTTATATTTTATTCCATTGTATTTTTAGGGCAATTTAAAATGATATTGAGATATTAAATTGACCCTTTTTTTTTTTGGGACTTTACTTTTAATGATGTAAATAGTAAAAAAACTGATTTTGACTATGACAAACAGTTATGTTATGTTTAGATAAAATATGTTTTATTTTTGATATCCAGAGTAAAAGGATATATCTATTATTTTCTGTGGTGTTTTATGAGGCTTTTTATTTTTTTTATAAAATAGAAATGTTCTTTGATTTATTGCTAATATTTTTTCTGAAAATGATTATTTATTAGTGTTTGTTTTAATTTTTAAGATTTGCTCATTTGGGAGGAGTGTGTGATTTCTGTCAAATAAACTTTAATATGACACTGTTAATTTGATTTTTTGGGGTGGGTTTGAATTAAAATTTTTTAAAAAACGCTGACTTTTTTTTGGTATACCATTTATTTTAATATTTTGATGTTTTTTGTCTCTAATTAAAGTTAGGTCTAAATGATTGTTGGTTGACAAGACCTAAAAAAACTTGAAAAGTGAAACAAAACAATAAATAACCTTTTTCAGGAAAATAACAGAATTTTAATCAAATTTTATTTTAAAAAATAAAAAGCCCATTAAAAAAAAAAAAACCCCAAGAAAATAATAGATATATCGCTTGCCTTACACTCCTGACTCCCTAATATTATCTTTAAAAATAAAAATTCGTTTGGGTTTAAAGGGTCAAAAACGATTAGTACACCATTTACCTAAAAAAGAATGTTCAAAAAAACAATTTAATATACCAATATCATTTTTTTAAAATTTCCCTAAAAAAAACATTGGAATGACTACACAACACCTAGAAATGAGAATTTAAGGCCCCAAAATACCAAACGCCTCCACCGCATTTTTAAAAAACGAGTCTCAAAACCAAGCACGAATTTAACTTTTAAAAAAAACAAAAAAATTGATACAGACCCAACCAAAAAATGGAAAAAAAAAAGAAAGAGAGATCAAAAAGAAAAAATGCCCTAAATGACAAAAGATATAAGACTAGTCAAATTTTTCCATAATTTAAAAACAAACTTTAAATAGAGAAAAAAATGTATGTGTGTTTTTGTATGTATGTATATATATGTATGTATGTATATGTATGTATATATGTATATTAGCCCTGATCTGTATAATTTAAATTAAATAAATAACATCCTTACAAAGAAAACATATTTAGAAAATTGAATATAAATAATAAAAAATAATAATAATAAATTTTATCAAAAAAAAAATATAATAATAATAAACACCCCTTTTAGACGAAACTGTTCTGCATCAGAAATAATCAAAAAACCCAAAGGGGTAGGTATTACTCATTTTTGTTATTTACAAATTTTTTTTAACTGTTTTTAAATATGACGATATATAAGTGTGAGATTTTAAATGTGTGTGTCTAAAAAACAATGTGTAGTCTAGTGGGTTTTTAAAACTTTAATTGTAATTTTTAAAATTTTTAGAATTAAAACTTTTGAAAAAGCAAATATGATGTGCGAACGTTAGCTGAAATTGCTTTCTAAATTTATTTGTCAACCTATAACCAAGAAAATCTCTAAAGAATAATAAAATAAAAAAATATATATATATATATATATATATATATATATATATATATATATATATATATATATATTTAATAATTTTAAAAAAGCATTAATTTTTATATTTTTAATTATAGTTAATATATTATATTTATATATATATTATTTTTTTTTATGTTATAATATTTAGCTAGATTACTTAAATTTAAATTTTTTAATTCTTGGATTTTAAGTATGTCAACCCGGCTTTCTGAAACCCCTAACCCTTTTGAGTTCTGGTTTTTATCTCATACTTTATCGGGACATACTTTACAAAAAAAATTTTTTAATTTAATTTTCAAAAATAAATTATTTATTATAAAAATTTAATTTTTTATAACAAATATTATAAAATGATAATAATGTGTTATTTTTAAATTTTAACCCAAAATATTTTTAATTCAAAATTTTTTTTAAAATTTATTTTATCATTCTTGTCTAATTTTATATTCTTTTAAAGAACTTTGGGCAATATTTATTTCTCCTACCCCTTTTTAAATACACAAATAAACCTACCTTAAGGAACAATATAAATGAACTATGACTATTTGTCATAAACATTAAAAAAGGAAACTAAAAATTTAAATAACCCTCTTTTCCCCTTTGGTTTACTTGTAAATCTTCCCATAAAATAATGTCCAAAGCTGCCTTTTAGTGTGGTGTTTAAGTATCGAACGTGTCGAAAAAATTTTAACTTGTTGAGTTTGTCGATTTTGATTCCCGGTTTACTTTTAATTGTTGGTTTAAATTACCATTAACACAGGTTTTTTTAATTTTGATTTTTTGTATTAACACTTTTATAAACTTTCTGTTTGATTTAACTTTTTATTTATATTTAAAACCCCTTAACTTTGTTGTTTGTTTACTTTCGTCAAAAAAAAGTGAGGTTAGAATACTTTCTTATTATTTCCATGACCATTTATTTGTTTTTATTAAAAGTATACCGTTAAGTTGTCGGTAGCAACTGAATTATGTGAATGATCCCGTTTTGGGCGTTTTTGCTTATATCCCTCATTGAAACAAATGAAAAAAATTTTTATGAAAATGGATGCTTTCCAGGCCACTTGAGAAAAATTTATGTTAAATTTTATGACTTCAATTTTTATATATTTTGATTTTCTCATGTTTATTTCTTTATATTGGCCCTTTTTTATTAAATGAAAATTATTATAAATTTATTTGCTTTTCATTTGGTATAAACAAATTTATTTTTAATTTGAGTTTGTTTGCAAATTTCATTTTTAAAGCTATTGATGTTGATAAATGGCGTACGACTTTTCTTTATTTCCAATTTACAAAAAACTTTAGGCCCCACCTACTTACAAACTTAAATATACATAATTAAAGACATCTTTAAGATTAATAAGGGTTTCCTTTAAAAATTTATAATCCTTTTTCAATTCAAATTATTGTCCATAAATAAACATTGTTTATTTACTGATTTAATGTAATTATTTGCAACCTTCTTTTTACCGTTTTTATATCTAATTTAGAAAAAATTTTTTTTACTAAACTGTTCACTATAAACACTTTCTCTTTTTTATTTCCAATTTTTTGTTATTTTTATGAAAATACAACACTTGGGTTTTTCCTGTCACTTTACTTAATCTAAGTCACTTGAGTTCATTTAAAAAAGTTTTTTTTATAGAGTTCTTTTTTTTCGTACTTATCTTATCCTATTAAAACTTACCTAACATCTATCCTAACCCCAAATCTTTTTTATAAGGTGATAATAAGCTATGTACTTTTCTCCTCGTAAAACCTGTCATGTCTTTATTTTTGTATTTTTGTATATACCAGTATATTTATGTCCTTGTTTAAATTATTATGTTCTAACATTATTTTTTTAAAGATTTATAATCTTTAGGTTCAGGGGGAAACTTTTGGTAGTGTCCTTTTAAAATTTTTAATTTTATGTCTGAGGCTTAATAAAATGATTTTCTATAAATGTCAGATTTTGGTATGTATTTGTTTCATTTATACACTAAATTCATTCTAAAGCCATTATGTTTTCTTATAATTTTTTAAACTTTTCCCTTTATTTAGAACCATTTTTAATTTTTGAAAAAACCCTGTTTTTTCTTATTTTAATCCATTTAATATATTAAAATTTTCATACTATTTCAAATTTGTGACTTATTATAATATGTTACAATATATATATATATATATATATATATATATATATATATATATATATATATATATATATATATATATATATATATATATATACAGAGCTGTTGCACCTTGAAGTACTTCAAATTTTTCTTCATACTTTTATTAGAGGTACTTGTATTGTGTATTGATTAGTTTTTATGAAGATACTTGATTTTTATTTGATTTGACTAAGTAAATTATTATTTAAGTACTTTTTAAGTAAGGAGTACTAAGTAAATAAAAAGTATTTGAAGATAAAAACAATATTCAAGTAAATCAAAAGTATTTGAAGTAAAATCAACCAAGTACTCAAATTTACACGCCTTAGATAATCGTACAAACAAGTTAAAACAAGAAATACGCGCAACCGCTGCTGTTTCTATTGTATTGCATTACAGCGCTCATTTGAATTGGATCCAACAGCAAGACAAGTGTAACTATTACTGAAAATTAGACTTTTTGTTCTTTAAACCGGTCTTGTGTCAACGTGAAAAGTGCTCTGGTCTGGTAAAAACAAAAAAGAAAGATACCTTATAGTAGAAGTAAAAAAATAATTAGTTATTTTATTTAAAAATTATAAATTTTTATCTTTTTACTTTGAAACCTTATTTATATTACGCCTATTATTCCTGAATTAAAAAATTATTTTATATTTATAAAAAAGCAAAAGATATAATAATATATGCAAACATTTTGTGAATATTATAACTTATTACCTTTATTTGAACGAAAACTCCTGTATTTTAATAGGCAACATACAAAATTTCCACTAATAAAATGGAAACGACATCAAAATTGAAGTTAGGTTCTTCTGACTTGATTTTGTGTTAATGGAAAATTAAAATATTTCCCAAGAATAGGTTTTGGGTGCCAACCTGCTGTAGGCACCCATATGAAAACACTCGCTTTTGACATATGTATCGGATGGCAACGGGTGCCAACGCCAACCCGTTGGCAATCAAAGGGAAAAACCCATTTTGGGGAAAACCAATATTTCCTATAATAGTTTAAGACCCAAGCGCTCACCCGAGTCCGGCATTGTAGGCCTGTTGCCATAAATTTACATACGAAATTTTACATTATTTCGGACATCGGATGCATAAGATCCCGAGTTAAAACGGGACACTTAGCAACCCTATGTTCTCCTAACTATAGGTTTTTACCGACTGGCCCACTTTCCAATGACGTAGCGCTCTAGTCCTTAAAGCTTTAGGGTATTGAAAACTCTCTTGAGGAATAAATCCCCTAACTTCCTTACAAAAAATACTACTAAGTATAATTTGTTTTACTTAGTATTTAATTACTCAAGTACTTTTCAAATTACTTGAAATGCAAGTACATTTTAATGAATACTTGTACTTATACTATTTAAGAGTACTTGATTATTGTATATATATATATATATATATATATATATATATATATATATATATATATATATATATATATATATATATATATATATATATATATACATATATATATATATATATATACATATATACATATAATATATATATATATATATATATATATATATATATATATATATATATATATATATATATATATATATATATATATATATATATAAAGAATATATATATATATATATATATATATATATATATTTATAAAATAAATAAATTAATTTTATTTTCTGGTATAAAAGAATATTAATTTAAAAGTAAAATTAAAATTTTCCTTAAAAAAATGGTTTACCACCGACACGTGTTTCAATTACTATTCAGGGTATATTGCATGTTGTCGTTTTAAAGAAGTATTAAATTAGAAAAAAGACCTATAAATTAAGAAATAATTTATAATTTTATATTAATTAAATTACTTTAGGAAATAATTTATTAAAGTAAAGTTTATTTTTATTATATTATTGGAAGGATAAATTACCTTTTTACAATGTAAAAAAAAACTGATTAGTTTATTTTTGCAAAGTTAAAAATAACTATATAAATTTTCTATATTCCAAAGAGTTTCTAATAAGCTCCAAAAATAAAACATTTTTTTCTTTTAGAAAAAATGTTTAAAATATTTTAATTTTTTAAGGATCACACAGGGTAACAAACTTTTCAGACGCTCTTAGGAATCGCTTGCAAAAAACCGCATCAATTGTCATAATGAGCGAAAGAACAAAAATTGCTCAAAAACTGCCTGTTTTTTCACAATTCACAGAGAGGTGAGGAGAAGACATACAAGTATGTATTTTATACCAAATTACTCGTCGCAAAAATAGAAAGAGCATTACTTTTCGTTTTTTGTAAATTTTTAAAAATTACCCCTATTTAGGAATTGAAAAGTCGCTAATTCTGAAGAATTGGAAAATTTGCAGTGGTAATAAAAAATATTCACACTGCGATTTTTGTTTCGAATGGACCTTGGAAAAATAAAATAATACATCTCCATTTCTGAGAAGGTTGTAAACCAACCCCCATGGACTATGTAAGGGTGCAATCATTCCCCAAAAATATATAAAATCATATGCAACTTGATAATCAACCACCCTTTTCTAAGGGTGAAACCACCCTTATCAATAGAAAAAATTAAATGAAATGTTAGGTTTTTCAATTAAAGGTCTTAGCTTCGTATTGTTTTAATCCAAGTATATAATGCAAGTGTACCTAGATTTTTCGACTTCTTTTTTAACCAAAACTATCCTTGCAAAGGGGTATATTCATCCCTAAAAAAATTAAAAAATTATTACCAAAAAAATTTTAAAAGAAAATTTATTTTAGATTCTTAAAATTAAAATTCAAAAAACCATTTGTAACTTTTAAAATAAAACCCCTAAAATGAAAGGCCCCGGCTTGGGGAAAATTAAATAAAGAGTTTTTGTATTTTTTAATGGTAAAACGATTCTTAAAATTTTTAAGTTTTTTTTAATAAAACCCCTGGGGGTCTTTTTTTAAAAAAGTTAAAAATTTAAAATTGAAAAAATTTTTAAATTAAAAAAAAACTTAAATTTAGAGATTTACTAAAACTTTTTTTTGGGGTAAAGTTTTATCAGGAAAAAACCCCCCCTTTCAAAAAAAAAATGAAAAATTAGGGGGATTGATTTTTAGGAAATTTTTTATTTTTTTTTCCCCCAAAATTATACATGTAAATTATTTTTGGGGGTAAAAAAACCCAAACGATATATTTGAAATTTCAATAAAGAAGTTTAAGTTTTGGGAAATATTTAATATAATTTTAATGCCATAAAATTGGTAAAACAAAAAAAACCTAAATTTTGTGAAGCAAAGAAAAAAAGCAAAAATGGGTTTGCTCCTTTTTTAAACAAGTAAGGCCCAAAAAGGGGGGGGAATCACCAAAACATCTCCCCAAAAAGTTTTGTATTGCAAAATTAAACCTGCTGATTTTTTGGTATTTAAACCGGGGATTTTATAAAAAAATAGAAAAAAATTTTTAAATATTTTTTTCAGAAAAAAAAAAAACAAAAAAAAGGTTTTTTTTAATTCTTTAAAATTAAAAAATTCCCCAATCTGAAACTCTTTTTAAAGGTTTTTTTACTACATCTACGTAATAAATATGAGATAAAAAGATTTGTAATATCTTACAAAAATATCCTTTTAAAATAAGTTAGAGCTAAAAAGATTCACCAATATATATATATATATATATATATATATATATATATATATATATATATATATATATATATATATATATATATATATATATATATATATATATATATATATATATATATATATATATATATATATATATATATATATATATATATATATAAACCTAAATACCTAAACAAAGTACCGTGAGTCGTTTTCCGGTGTTTAACCCATTCTTCCCACCGTCAACGTTAGTCCAAGCACTGAAACATGCAAATGTTGCATTTCAAAACCTTTTGACAACGCGGTAGTGTTCCTCACGGACGTTATTTTTAAAACTACTACCAAAAGTGTCTCTCCGGCACTGGAATCGAACCCGAGATCCCGGGCCCGCGAGCCGGGACTCTGCCCCACTACGTTTACCGGAACACAAAAACTAAAAAGAAATTTAGAGTGTAATACTATCTCAAAAAAGACAAAAAGAAATTGACACAGTTAAAAGAATATTTCATATATTCTGTATAATTTAGTTTAAATTTTCACTGGTCCAGCGTAGTTTGACAAACTACTTTAATTAAACAATTTATTTTTATTCCCAAGCGGGACCGTCCAGGCACCCGTTGCTTAATTTAACCTTTATCCTATGAATGGACCAAAAACTGTCATACTTTGGCAGGTTATGTTATGTTCTTTATTTAGGATTTAGATTAGAGGAGAATATATTAGTTTAGAAGTTTGTCAGACGACGCCAAACTGTGTGTATGATAGTTTTGCGATAAATTTCGGGAAAATTAAAGCCCATGCGTTTAGGGGATACTAGTTTAAAAAAAAGTGTTGCTAAATGGCACAATAAAAAAATTGGCAGTGGTAGTAATATAGACGCTGTATCGGAGAAATGTTATATTTGATCAGAACATAATACGGATTCGAAATATTCCCAACCTTACGGACCTTGATGCAAGTAATTAGGTAAACTTAAGTAACACTAACAAAACATGTTTTTACAAAAATAAATCGTTATAAAAGGCGTAGGTTAGAAGTTTGACTACCTTTTAAAACAGAAAACCAAAATATTGTTGTTAAAGAATCACATATTCAATATGCAAAAATTGGCACCCCAAAACAGTAAACTTTAGCGTTCCCTGGAATCAGACGTTATATTTATTATTTGTGTTTATATGTATTTTCTTATTTATTTAGAGTCTTAAAAACCCAAATATTGTTTTTTTAGGATTTGCTAAAAAAAGTGTTTTTATTACTACCAATATATGTTCGTATTTTTTTTCTTGCTTATAGTTTTTACTTAAATTTAATTTTTTTTACAGTATCTAGAACAAACCTGCCTATTAATTTAAAAACAAGTAAAAACTTACTTGATTAGTTTTTATTTTGGTCTTTCAAAAACATTCGTCTCACAGATTACAGGATAATTTATGATTGCAGTAGGGTACCGAAACAGTAAGAAGTTCAAGAAAATAATAACGTATATTTTTATTTAAATATATGAAGTTTTGATTTAAAACTCAAAGAATTTTTAAACAGCTAAATTAATGTGTTTATATGATAACAAGTTCGGATAATTTAACAATCATTGTTTAGCCAATAACGTCACGATTTTGGAGATGCTTTAAAATACGCTACTAAGTTATATTTTGGCTGCTCATTCACTCAACCAATGTTATAATTTACTTTTGTTTTTATGTGCTTTAATTAAGTAGGATTTGTAGGCAGTAAGACAGTAATTAAAATTTGTATTCACATCACTTTACTGAAAATGATTCACCGTTTTTAAGACAGAGTAAAAGTGGAAAAATTATTTAAGGATACTAAAAACAATTATTTTATTTTAGCTCTTTTTAAATATTTACAGTCGCTTTTCACCGTTTGTACGTACTCACAACACCAATAATTAATTAGTGGCATGATGATTAGGATTTTGTCATTGTTCTTCATTTAAGCTACTAAAAATAACTTTAAACTTAAAAGTAATACAATAACACCTACAGTTCTCTATTTGTTGTTTATTTTTTAAAAAGTAATTCTAAATCTAACAGTTAAATTAGCTATCTATTATAGAATTTATATTCATCGGTGCTAGTAAAACTGTCTTAGATTATTGCTTGGCAAAGTTTTTTATTTTCTTGCACTTGAGCCTTGCCAGCGTTTATTTTTTAACGTTACGAATTCCAAAAATAATTTGTTACATAGGTATTTGCTATTAAAACCTAAGAGAAACTGAAATGGTTAATAAAGATACCACTGACAATACTTTTTGAGGTACGGACACTTTCTACCTGACTTTAACATAAAATTGTTCCAATTTACATTTTTTAGGCATCTCACACAGATAAAAAATACACTGATTCTCAAAATAATTTATTGCTTTTTTGGTGAATTTTTTCTACACTTTTAGTTCATGTCTTCTCTTTGTTTTGAGTTTAATTATTAATTATAAACATATTTTTACCTTTTAAACTTTGAATATAGCAACACTAAAATTTTGTTAGGTTTATTATAACATCTAGGAAAACTGCCAATTTAGAAATGTAGACTTCGCCATGCCGAAACACCGCTTCTTGCCAAACCAGCAAAGTCAATCAACGCCGAGCTTTGTAAGTAGTCTAAAGAATGGTGACCATAGCGAAGACTGCATGTTTTTGTTTGTAGTTTGGGTACCGTGTTAAACTATAGATCTGGATTTCACTTAGATATTAAGGGGGGCAGGGTAGTTAAGATTAAAAAGATTTATGTATAACTTCCGTGATAACACTATTGTGCTGTCTAAAAGGTGCCGTTAAATGCAATCACTGCATGTTTCGATTCTTAAACATCGTAACAAATTTGGGACAATAGGATTTAAACGTCATAAAAAGAACTGTTAAAGATTAAATACATGATAGTATAATGTTTTTAATCATAATTATAAATTATCTTAATATCTTATTATCTTTAAACGAACTTTTTAAGTTCGATGTGGAAGAAAAACCTTTAATACTAAGGTAATTTTTATAATTGGAATTAATGCCCAATACATGTAGTCGGTTTTAATTATTTGTATATTATTATTCGTAATTAGATCAAGTTTGTTAATGCTCGACAAAAATTAGTGTATTGTTGTATAATTTGTGTCAATTTTGGGTATATTAGTTTCTACTTTGTTAGCTTATTTATTGTACTTAGTGCGTTTTGAAAAATATTAAAAAAATAAAACTTAATAAAAATATTATTTTGCCATTTAATGTAAATTATAAAAATTTAATAAAAAGATTATTCGGGTACAACATTAGAGAAAAAAAGCAGTTCATTCAAGCCAGTCCGAAAATGTAGAAGAAAATATTTTTAATTAAAATGTTGTAAAAACTGCTACGTGTTCTTTGAAAATTTATATAACACCAAAAAACATTATCAGTTTCTGTCATGAAAAGATTGCTTTTGTATAAAACTCAGGCAAAGTGAAATTTAAAAAATGTGTTTACTTTATGAAGCAAGAAAAAACTAAGCCCCAAAGGAAAAGTAAATAATTAAATAAATTACCTATTAATATTATAAAAGATTTAAATTGATTATGAATTTTCATAAAATATTTTTTATTTTTTACAAAAAAAAAATATAAAAACGGTTACTTAAGATAATGAAGGCGTAATTTTTTTAATTGCCAGATTGTAGTTTAACAAGAAATATTGGTTCTTTTATTACTTTAAAAAACCTGCATATCTTATTTTTTTTAGGTTATCGTCCAGTTTAAAAAAATGTTTTTGAAAAAATTTAAATATTTAAATATTAGATCGACTTTATTTCATGGCAAATTCTAATAGTCATTAGACTTCATATCGATCTAGTGTGGGTGAATTTTTAATAATGCCGTTTTTTAAAATGATTCAATACCTTTAAAAAAGGTTACATATTTCTTCCATAATTTTTATTCGTAAGTTGTAAAAAACAATAAAACTAATCTACTACACGTCTATCAAAAACATATATACAATTTTTTTAAGTTTCTTTAAAATAGTATTTACCCTGTTTTTGGGCAGAAAAGTACAACTTTTTCCCAAAAAAAAAAAAAAAAAAAAAAAATTAACCACTACCCTTTTCGAAAATAACTTTTTCAGCACTTCCTTGAGTGGTGAAGGTAGTTCTTTTTCTCCCTAGAAAAAAAAACTTTTTCTTCGTTAGAGAGAACAGTCTCTTTCTTCTCCATTAGGAAGAAAATATTTTTTTCTTCTTTACCAGCCGAGCATACGTATTACATTATTTTTTTTTAATTTTTATGACAATTTTTAATGATTTTAAGGGATAAAAATAGCTATTTATATGACTGGTATATAAAATGATGAGTCAATTAAGCCTGTTTATGGCCCCGATATATATATATAATATATATATATATATATATATATATATATATATATATATATATATATATATATATATATATATATATATATATATATATATATATATATATATATATATATATATATATATTATTTTGGATTGCCATTGGATTATATGTAGTTAAAATTAAAAAAATAAAGACTTAAAAATTTGGGTATCTGTAGGGTTTTACCTCGAGAGGTGATTAAGCAGTGGCCACAGCAGTTGCTATAAGATAAAGATGTTTATGTTAAATTTGTTGACATCGAAAATTTGTGAAAATAGTTAATATCATTTTAAAAAAGGGATCAAAAACGAAAATAGTATCGAAAGTCAAAATGGAAACATCAATAGTGTTAGAAGAAATAAAGACGGCAGCAGCATCAGTTAAGCTTACTACCTGCCAAGTCAAAAACATTGTACAAAGAAACATACAAAGCGTACAGACAGTGGTGTAAAGAAAAATAAAGTCCGATGAAGACGTTTAATTAGGTATTAATTTGTTGTTGAATATTTAATTAATTTTTTAATAAAATTTTAAAAATTGTTGTTTAACCATTTGTTATTGACAATGACAGTTACTTTATTTTACTAGTAAAATAAAGTAAGTCACTTTATTTTACTAGTACAATAAAGTGATACTTTATGGACGCAATTTTTTTTTATAAAAAGCACGTTTTTGTTTTATTGTATACAGGGTGTCATTGAAAGGGTTAAAAAGGGGGGTGATAGTACCCTAAAATAGTAAAAAAGTTCCTATAAGTATGGCGGAAAATCATATGGAGTTAGGCGTGAATTTAAAAACGGTTTAAAATTATACTTAACGAGATAAGATTTCGAAAAAATCCTCTGCCATAAATTTTGACTCTAAATCAAATGGTGATACTGGAAAATTATTTGAAAATCGAAAAGGGAAAGTTTTTGCAAAGGTAGGGGGTTTTTTCCCTGTAACTTTTTCAGGATTTTTTTTTTCCAGCGTGGGTTCATTTTTGAAAACTACATCCCTTTTCCTACCAAAAAGGAAAATTTGTTGCCCCCCCCCAGACGATGGTTTTCGAGAAAATTGAAGGCAAAGAGTTTGCTCTGATGGGTTGCTTCTTATTGCTTTAAAAAACGAAATAAACCAAATACTAAAATTCCTTATTTAATGCATATTTATTTGATTCATTGAAGGTATCGGTCTTATCATTTTTATTTATTTCGCATGTACGCAAAAAACATGTTCTGGTTCACAAGTATTTTTGTCAGTTTATTGTTGTTGAATGCATAAACGTAAATTTGGATCCCACTGTAAGTGAATTGGCAGATATGCATTTTATTTATGGAAGAGCAAGGGAAACGGTCTTTAGCTAAACCTTGTATGTCCAAAAATATCCAAACCCAGGGCACCTTCACCGGATATTTGCAAGAATTCATCAGCCCCTTTTAATACAGGTTCATTTAAACCCCAGAAACCAAGATGGGTGTAATTTGACGGTACGTACCCTGATGTTGAGGAGCGCATTTTAGCACGTAGGGGAAGATCCGGGGATATCGGTAAGGAGAAATTGGTGGGGGAAAACGTGTGTCGCCATTCTGTGGATGACTCTTCATTCTCAACTCCCCCATATCGCATCCAAAGGTACGCTCTTGCCCGGCGACTACCCCGGGCTCGAGTCATCTTCTGTTGTTGGTTTTAAGAAAACTCGAAAAAGAACCCCTTTTTTTGGGAAATGTTTTGCACGATGAAGCTTTGGTTAAAAGAAATGGAATTTTCAATTACCATAATAAAATCACCGGTTTTATGAAAATCTACATGCTGTTGTGGAAAGTCGATACCAAATTCGATTCTCAGTTAACGTTTGCGGGAATTCTTGGCGATAGACTTATTGACCCTTTTTTTTACCCCCCGGTAGGGTTTAATTTTCACTTTAAAAAGTCACTTATTTCTATACTAAGTAAACATTTTATTAAATGGTCTTTTTTTAATTTTCTAATACGTCTACCAGCACTTTTTGACGAAGTCAAAAAGCAGGGGGCAGATCAAGGAAATTTGGGGTTTATGGTGCACCAGCCATTTTCCGCTAGCGGTGAGAAATCATTTGAACAAGTTTTTGGGGGCGTTGGATAGGACGTGGTGGTCCACAAGCTTGGCCAGCAAGATCACCCAGATCTTAATCCACTAGATTTCTCTTTTGGGGCCACTTGAAAACTCTGGTTTACTCGTGCCGAAAATTTAAAACCGAAGAGAAACCCACGGCAACGCATTATTGACTGTTCCAATCAAATTGTACAACACCGGGGGTATCCACAGGGTCGCAGATCGTGAAAAAGAGCAGATGTTGCATTGAAATGAATGGTTCATTGAACATTTACTATGAATTAATTAATATGCATTATTTTATAAGGAATTTTGGTATTCAGTTTATTTCGTTTTTTTAAAACAATAAGATGTTTTAAAAATAAAAAATTTTTTAAATTTTTTAATTAATTATTTGGTTCTTTTGAAACGCCATAACATTCAAGTTTAATGTTGATTAACCAGTTAGCAACCCATCAGAGCAAACTTTGCCTTCAATTTTTTTTTCGAAACCATCGCTCTGGCGATGTGCAACAAAAAAATTTTTGATAGGAAAGATGTAGTTAAAAAAACCCACGTTGCGAAAAATTTCCTGAAAAAAGTTATTCACGAAAAAACCCCCCTACCCTTGCAAAAACTACCCTTCCGATTTTCCAAAAAATTTTTTCAGTATCACCATTTGTTTTTAGAGTAAAAAATTTATGGCAGAGGTTTTTTTCGAAATCTTATTTGTTTCCTATATTCAAAAACCTTTTTTAAAATTTCCCCCTTTCAGTCCCCCTACCCTTAATATGCATTTTCCGGGGCCCTATATTATGGCTTTTTTTTACTTTTTTTAGAGTATTTATCCCCAGTTATTTTACACTATTTCAATGACACCCTGTATAAATAATATTCTGGTTTGGTACTGAAATTAGTTAAAAAAATTCCAAATCTATGTATTATTAAAAAATATATATTTAAAATAATGTGCAGGAAAAGTAATGAAAAAAATCATAAAGATTCTTTAGGAAAAAAGTACCTTTTCTCCCCTGGAGTTTTCATCTAGTAATTTCCGGGGGAAAAGTGGCACTTTTTTTCTTGTTGTTTATATTACTATATCCTTTCTCCCCCCTGAGGGAAAAATTAAAAATTAATTTTTGGCATAGTAAATATTAAATAATCACTCCAAAAGGACAAAGGATTCAAGTTTTAGCTCGATAATAAAAATACAAAAACCTGAATCGTATTTTTCTGCTTTTATTTATGTTTAAAAACAAACTATTACTGAGATTTTACTCTTAAATAATTGGGTAAAACTATCTTTTTAATATTTTCTCTTCCAGAGAGGAAATAACTTTGCCCCTTAACTGCGAATAATATAAGCAACTCAAACAGCAATGTTTGTGTTGTTAAAATCTAGCAACACGTAAATTAATGGCCAAAGCCATTTTAAGCAAAAAGTAAAAAGTTATTCATATTTTGGTTAAATAATAATAAAATTGTTTTATAACAATAAAAATTGTATACTATGATAAAAAAAAATAATTTTGCAAAAAAAGGTAGAAGAAAATTATTATATACATTATATGGAAGTAGAATGCTTTATCCTCCGAAGTAATATTATAATTTTAATACTTTCCGTTTTACGGGCATCAAATAATCTGCGAAACGAAAAGTGCTACTTTTTTCCCTGTAATATTAACTGGTTGTTTTATAGTTATTAACGGCAATAACTGTAAAAATTACGGCATTTTTGGGGGTGCCTTTCTAAAGCAAGTGACGCAATCGTAAAATTTGTGCAACTACTATAAATCTAAACGAGTTTTCAGTCAGGACCAGTAGCGATTGCGTTGTTGTTATTAGATTTTATTTATCGCATGTGGACTAAAGTGGTCACTTTATAAAATAGAATTATTTATAATATACGGCCTTAAAAGTAATTCCTCTAGAATATATTTTTTAATAATGAAACATTTTAAACACAAATTTACTTAAGAACACTTTTGTTGGTATTAAGTTTTTAATGTTTATGGTTAAAATGGAGTACAATTAAAGACGTAATAAAAGAACAGAAGAAAATAACTTAGTTTTTAAATAGGATTTTGATATTAAAAAAGATACAATAATTTGAATTAAATTGGCAACTTATCTGATTGCTACTTTTAATTATATTTATTATATACTTGCAAAGAACTTATTCCACATACTTGTCCTTGTATAATACTAAAATAAAGGTAATTGTTAGCATAATATAATTGTTTATTAGAAGTTTTTTAGTTTTTCTTTTAATTTTAGTCCTAAACCATTTAATTTAAGGAGGTATAAAGTACTTAAATTATGATTTACTTTAAAAAATTACCTAAGTTTTTAAAATTGCTATATTTATGGCCTGAATTTAAAATTATCGGAATAAAATGACCCCTACCTAAAATATGTTTTTGCAATTCATATAAATATGACCTACGAAATTGGTTACTTAATAGCACAATATATGATATACCGTGTGCTTACTACCAATACCTTCCATCTTAATATGCATGCGAATGCAACTAATAAAAAAAATAAATATAAATATATAATTATATGTAATAAAAGTTGTATTTAAATTAGTATATACAATTTAACAATGAAGTATTTTCATTTAGCAGTACATTTTTGTATTTCATAAACATAATGTAAGATTCTGTTGATAGAAGACGTTGGTGGTAAACAGTCGATATGTACAACTGGACAAAGGTAACACTTATTTTTTAAAATCTTTTAAAATTAACTCTTTTGTGTTATGTTTAATAGGAATTCTTTTTGCTTTAGTGCTAAGTTTTTAAAAGCAAAATATTTTTTTAAATACATTTAAATATTTTTATAAAATCGTAGTTTATTTAAAATTTAAAGGTATTTAATATAAACATAACAATATCAAATCATCAATATTTAGTTAAAAATTTTGGCATTAAATCCTATTAAATTCTAAACAAAATTAAACCGCCTTTTTGTTGGGCCATTTAAAAACTTTACCAAGATATTTTAAGATAAATGAGACTAGGCAGAAAAAATTATCTTGCCACGTGCTGAGTTTGTAAAGATCTACGATATGTGAATTTGGAATTATTTCTTGTTTCTGAAATAATAACACGGCTGTAACCTAATATAACGGAAAGATAAATCAGGATCCTGTCGTTAAAAGATTTTTGTGCTAGCTTTTGCGAATTTTAATATCCTGTAAAACAAAACATTATCCATTTTTGATTTCGCCTTTGCAATAAATTAAAAGTATTTATTAAAAAATACACAGCACTACGATCCAAATTTATATGGGGATAAAGCTTTTAATTAAATAATTCTTAATTATTCTTTCTACATCTTATTTATTGCTTAGTTTGTGATCACCAATTTCTTTGGATTTTTAGTTATTTTATGTATTTTTATTTAAAAGAGAAACTACCAAAAAATGATTTTCTTAACGGAGGAACCTGTATTAGAAATACAGTTTTTAATACTTTTAATTTACAAGTTTATTAAGTATGAACGTTTATCTATTGCCTTAGCTCTTTTGTGTCAATTTCAGGGGATTTTGTAAATACCTTAACAATTCTATAATAATCTGCTAAATAAAAAATAATAATGATTTTGTGACCAAAAATGCCCAGTTTTTATCAATAGACTAAGTAGATACAGACAACACATAAATTATTCAAGTGCTCAAAAACAGAGTTTTTTTAGTCTAATTTCAGCAATACAGGCACCACTTCCAGCTTGCGGATCTTCACAATGCAGACCTCCTAATGCACAAACAAATACTTCCCAAAAAGCTATAGAACTAAAGTTCCTTTATACAAACTTGGCCTCGCTGATGTCAAAATTTAATGAGTTACTTCTGGTTATACACTCTGTTAAACCCACAGTGATATTAATTTCCGAAACTTGGTTATCTTTTTCAAGACCAGACAACTTAGTGGGTATCCTAGAATTTTACCTTTATGGAAGTGATAGGGCTTTAGGAAGAGGAGGTGGGACCTGTATTTATGTAAAAAAAGATGTAGAAGGTATGCCAACCATAGTAAAAAAGAATAACATGATAAATCTAGACCCAATCGAATCAACATGGCTGGAGGTACAAGTAAGAGATTTACATCTAAATATTGCATGTATTTATCGACCCCCAAATTTGAGAAGCGAACATGATGAACCACTATTGAACACAATAACACAGATCAGTTTAAACTTGGAAAATCTTTTTATTTTTGGTGACTTTAATTATCCTGGATTAAATTGGAAAAAACCTTCTTACTCAGAGAATAAATCTGCTGGAGATGTTTTCATGAACACATTCTTATCAACAAGCTAAATTCAACATATTCAACAACCTACTAGATTTCGCAACAATAACAGACCATCTACACTTGACCTTGTTTCTGAAATATCTTTTGAGCCACCCATAGGCCTTAGTGACCACCTGGTTATTATAGCCACATCCCAATTGTTCTGTAATACAACAGATTCAAAATCAATAGTGAAGAAAAATTTCAAAAAAGCCAAATATGATGATATTAACCGGCACTTCCACAATGTACTGTGGTCTTCTGCTGAAGTAAATCAATTATGGAAGCAATTCTCAAGGGAAGTTCGCAAATGTGTCGATTCATTTATTCCTAAATACAAAGCAAAAACTTCAAGAAGTAAAGCGTGGATTACAACCGAGCTTCAGAAACAAATAAATAGGAAAAGAAAATGCTGGCATATTTACAAGAGATCCAATGGCAGTGATGATTATCATATTTATGGAAACATTTATAATACTGTCTCATATCAAATCCGAAAGGCTAAAGAAAATTATGAACGTAATCTTATAGAAAGTAAAAGCACCAAACGATTTTACAAATATATCAAAATCATATTAAGCTCAAAGTCTCTTGTCCCATACTTAGAAACAGAACACCTTAACAGCAATCCCTACAAAAGTACCAAAATTTGTTTGCAGATTATTTTGAGGGCACATATACGCTGGAACCCACAAATGGCTTTCCTATCTCAGAACCCTTAGACAAAGTTCAAAATTCACTAACGTCCATAACCATCAACAAAGAAAAGATCATTACAGCAATAAACAACCTAAAGGTAGATTGTAGTTCGGGGCCTGACAACATACATCCTCTGTTTCTGAAAAATGTGTCTTCCATCGTTTATGTGTTACAAAAGCTTATGCAAACGTCTCTTCTAAGGGAAGAATTCCCCAAGAATGGAAAGAGTCTATAGTGATTCCTATTTATAAAAGAGGCGACAAATTCGAAGCTAAGAATTATAAGCAAGTAAGTCTTACATCCATTTCATGCAAGTTAATGGAAAAACTAGTTGCTGATGAATTAACCACCTTTTTATTAAACAATTGCGTTTTAACTAGCAACCAACATGGGTTTTTACGAGGTAGATCAACGGTGTCTAATCTGTTAAAATGTGTAAACGATTGAACAAAACTGCAAGATCAAAGCCAGCCAGTTGACATTATTTATTTAGATTTTAGTCGAGCTTTTGACCAAGTACCTCACAAAAGACTGCTTCAAAAATTGGAACATTTTGGTATAAGGGGAAATTTACTTAATTGGATCCAGGACTTTTTATCAGACAGGACATGTCGTGTCAGAATAAATGGCGAACTTTCCCATCCATACAGAGTTACTAGCGAAGTGCCACAGGGTTCTGTTCTGGGACCAATCCTGTTCAATGTTTTTATTTGTGATCTTGCAAAAGGAATAACATCTCCTCTCTCCATGTATGGAGAGAGGAGATATAACAAACAATAACAAACTACAATGTACTAGTAAATGACCTAAAAACAATAGAAGAATGGTGTTATGCATGGTCTTTGCAACTTAATAAAGAAAAGTGTTTAGTATTGCATATAGGCTCTAACAATCCTGGTTTAGAGTACACTCTTGAAGAAGTCACCTTAAAAACAGTATCCACTCAAGAAGATTTAGGGATTCTGATCTCTAATGATCTTAAATGGGAGCTTCATATAGGAAAGATAGTTAAAAGAGCAAACACTATTTCATACATGGTACAGCGGGCATTTAAGAACATCTCGCCATAATTTTTAGAAATAATTTATAAGACATATATACGCCCAATACTTGAATGCGGAGTCTTAGTATGAAACCCACATTTTGTTAAAGATATGCATGCTTTGGAACAAACCCAACGAAGAATCACCAAAATGTGTCCAATTATCCGTTATTTATCTTATAAGGAAAGAATGAAAGTTTTAAACTTAACAACTTTGTCAGAGCGTCGAACCCGGGGAGACCTTATAGAGACCTTTAAAATATTGCATGGGCATTATTCTGTCCACTTTTTCCAGTTAAACAGAAACGACAGATTAAGAGGGCATACATACAAGTTACAACAAGAGCGTTTTTATAAGCTCTGTCGTCAACACTTTCTATCAAATAGAATAGTCAGGAAGTGGAACAATTTACCGAACAGTTGTGTTTGTGCGGAGACAGTAAATGCTTTTAAAAACGTGTATGACAGTCTTAATTAGAATACAAGTTTGAACGGCTGTAGCCGCCTAACTTAATCCACTAATAATAATAATAATAACCACCGTCTTAATATCATGGAAATCATTAAGTTAAATTTATATGGCAGCAAAGAAAAATTTGTAAAGATTTACCATTAGTCATACCATACAATAATATATCATGGTTATACCAAAAAAGTGGCTAAATATAACATAGTAGTTAATTATTGTTGGGTCAGTAAAAGTTTAAGTTAATGTCATGATTAAATTTAGGAAAAAAAATTGATTCGATTTAATTTTTTTCATCTCTGGTCATAATTTGTTAGAAAGAATATATTTTTTTAATATACGTCGCAGTAAATTAAAAAAATAAAATTTCTAATTGCCTATTGGCGAGGTATATTTTATTCTGCGCAAATTTCAATTTAATTTGTCGTCAAAAGGCATTAGTGTAAGTAGTGTCAAAAAATGATTTATTAAAAATTAGGACCATGACTCTCTTAAAAGAATGCTGAAAAAAAGGCTAAAATATTATGTCAGCGAGTTAAATGTAGTAACCCAGACCTTGAGCAATTTTGTTATCAAAATAAAAAAAAAACTGTTTTTATTGCGTCGTTCAGGTTTTATTAAACAATAAAAATAATTTAAGCAAGCCTTCTTAATCAGTTTTTATTATTCACTATTTAAATGAGAAATGGTAACGAAAATATAAACTTCTACGAAATATAATCGTGTCAAATTATAATATTATTTTATTACAGAGAATTTTTTGCAAGTAACACTAAAGTTTTAACAAATATTCCTACAAATAAACAGGGTTAAAGCAACTTTTCGTAAACATATTAAAAAAACCTGTATTTTTAGGATACAGGTTGTCTTATATTTATTTACCTTAAAGTTATTTTAAAACGAGTAATATTGGACTTTGTAAAATAAAATTATTTCTAATATACGGCCTATAAGTAATTCAGTAGTTCCTTTGGAATGTATTTTTTAATCGTGGCAAGACAGAGGGTGGGTCAAAACATTTTAATCATAAATTTACTTTAGAACACCCTTCTTTGTATAAAATATTTGATGTATATGGTTTAAATTAAGAACAATTAAAGGCGTTATAAAAGAACAGAAAAAAATGATACAGTATTTTAAACAGAATTTTAATATTAAAAAAATCACAATAATTTAAATTTGATTGGCGCCATATCTAATTTTTACTTTAAGTTATATAAGAATTACTTGCAAATAATTCACTTCATATACCTGCTCCCGTATAATATTTAAATAAATTTAATTTTTAGCACAATATGTATAATTACTCATTAAGAGTTTTATTTTTCTTTAAATCTCAAACAATTTAATTAAAGAAAGCATAAGTAATAAAAATATCATTTGCTTTAAAAAGATGACTAAAGTTTTAATTTTTTTTTATGACCGAAATTTAAAATGTAACCTTTATTAAGTTTTTCACAATTCATAAAAATATGGCTTACCAAATTTTGGTCCTTAATAGCATAATATATGATATACCGTCTGCTTACTACCAGTACCTTCTAGTTTCAAATTCATGCCAATGGTACCAATTTTTTTTATTTAAATTATGTATAAAAATTTATTTCTGTATAATAAAAGTTGTATTAAACTTAATAAAAAAAATAGTATTTTTAATTTGCAGTCCATTTTTTTAGTTATTTTTTAAAGTAGTTTTGTGTATCTCATAAACATAATGTTTAATTCTGTTAATAAAAGGCGTTGGTGGTAAACAGTCGAATTGTACAATTGGTCAAAGATAAAACTGAATTACTTCCTTTAATTTTTTCATTTAACCTTTCTTAGGGTTTATTTTGCTTTAGTTCTAAATTTTTACAGCAAAATTATTTTGTTGAATTACATTAAAATTAAAGATATTTTTTAAAGTTGTGGCATATTTAAAATTTATAAGTAATTAATGTGAACATAAAAATATTAAATGAGCTAAATTCAGCTAAAAATTTTGGTATCAAATCTAATAAATTCTAAACAAAATTATACCACCTTGTTGTTTGGCCATTTAAAAACTTTACCAAGTTATTTTTAGATGGATGAGAGTAGGCAGAAAAAAATACCATGACACGTGCTAAGTTTTTAAAGATCTACGATTTATGAATTTAGAATTATTTTTTTGTTTTAGGAATAATAACACCGCTGTAACCCAATATAAGGGACAGATAAATCAAGATTTTGTCGTCAAAAGATTTTGTACTAGCTTTTGTGAATATTATTATCTTGCACCATAGAATATTATTTTACTTTTGATTTCGCAAATTAAAAGCATTTATTAGAAAACATACAGCACTACGATACAAAATTTATATGTGGATAAAGCTTTTTATTATATAGTTCTAAATTATTCTTATTACATCTTTTTTATTGCGTAGTTTGTAATATCCGTGATCACCAATTTCTTTAAATTTTTGGTTATTTTATGTATTTTTGTTTAAATCAGAAACTACCAAAAACGTTTTTTTTATGCAGATACTAGTATTAGAAATACATTTTTTATAACTTTTAATTTACAAGTTTATTATATATGGCCGTTAAATAATTGGGTCTTTTGTATTAATTTTAGGTTATTTTGTAAATACCTAAACGATTTTGTAATAAACTGGTAAATAAAAAATAATAACCATTTTGTGGTCTCACTGTTTTTATGTCACGAAAATCATTTAGTAAAATTTATATGGGCAACTAGGACAAATTTGTGAAGAGTCATACCATACAGTAATATATCATGATCATATTAAGAAAGTTGCTAAATAAGACATAATAGTTAATTATTTATTAGTTATTGGTGGTCCAGCTGGAGTAGTGGCTGCGTACCAGCCTCTCACCGTGAAGACCCTTATTCGATTTCCGCATTGTCTACTGAACTTTTTCATAGCTTATTATCATGCAAAAAGGCAATGGCAAACCACTGTGTGGTATTTCTGCCCAGTAAACCCTCTTAAATTCTACTTTAGAAGCCGGTGTTTCCGCAATATCAGTAAAGAAATAATTAATGTTAGATAAAAATAGTTTGAATTTTTGTCATGATGTAGCTATTTTAGAGGATTTCTCTAACATCTAAATAACAAATAAACAAAAAAAAAGATTCTATTTTATTTTTATATCTTCGTTCATTATTTGTTATGAAAATTATGTTTCTTTTTAATATACGTTGTAGTAAATAAATGAAACAAAATTTCCAATTGCCCATTAGTGGGGTTTATTTTATTTTAAGCAAATTTCAGTTTATTTTATCATTAGAAGGCATAAGTGTAAATGGTTTAACAAAAAATAATTTATCAAAAATTAGGACCTTGACATTATTTTAATTATTATTTAATTTACATTAACGCATTTTTTAAAATGTTTTAAAGGGGGTTTGAAAGTTTCAAGACAGAGCAAGACAGAAAAAAATTGTCTATTACGGTTTTTTTTTTCATAAATGGCTAATAAAAAAACCCGATGATGCGAAATTTCTTCTGATTTCTGTATGTTAATTATAAACAACAAATATTTTCAGCGCTTAGTTAAGGCATTTTCTAACCTAATTTATGTATCGAGATTAAACCACATGATTAAACACAAACTTTATGGCGCGTAGAAGTTCCTTTACCTGTGGCCTTTTGGCATTTTCGGGTTAAATGTATGCTTGCTCTAATTGCTTTCGTTTGATAAAAACAAAACTGGTCCCTGCACGCGTAGATAGGTTTGTGGATTTTAGAATATGTATGCATGGCCAATCAATACACATTCTAAAATCCATAAACCTATCTACGCGTGCAAGTAGCAGTGTTGTTTTTATCAAGCAAAAGCAATACATGTTTTAAATCTGCCCAGCACGCGGGCGAACCAGATTAGATTGCCGGGGCCGGAGGGACACACACACACACAAAATATATATATATATATATATATATATATATATATATATATATATATATATATATATATATATATATATATATATATATATATATATATATAGATATATATATATATATATATATATATATATATATATATATATATATATAAATATATTACTGTGGCACTTATATATTGATGATTATAATGATATATGCTCTAATAGTTTTATAATAAACTATTCATTAGTATTTTGATTATTAAATATATATATATAATACAATTTAAAATCCATAAATATTACGCGTACAAAAGACTAATGTCATATTTTATATACCAGTCATATAATAGCTAATCCTTAATCATTAAATTGTTAAATTAAAAAGAAATAGATCGTGCTCGGCCGGGCCGGAGGGACCTCACATATATATATATATAAATTATATATATTATATATATATATATATATATATATATATATATATATATATATATATATATATATATATATATATATATATATATATATATATATATATATATATAAATCAAAAAGTTAAGCGATGCCGGGCACTGCTAGTAATTGAATGAGTGACCGCCAATGGACAGCGGTGTGCTGCTAAGTGTGGTTTGGAACCCACGTTAAACTGAAGGTTCCGTCTAGCTGACATTCCCCAGACATTAATGGAGGTAGTTCAGAAATAGTATAACGTCCGTCGTGGACTATCGCGTTGTCGTGAAATGGATTAAACATCTAAAAACCCAACACTCACGTTATCTAGTACTTCTGATCCATATAAGCCTTGGTGGACTGTCATAAGGATAAAAGATCCAGTAAAATTAGGTACATGTCCGTAAGTCTTCTAAATGAGTAAATACGAGTAAATTTCAATATTAAAATGGCTCTTGGCTTTTTTTTAAATATATTTCTGTATCTTGGGACACTCACAAAGGCCTTAAAATTAAGTGCTAATATACCGTAGGTATCTTAAGTGTGATAAGAGGTAGTTTATTAAAAGGGAACTCAAATAATTGTGGGCAGTGGGTTTCACAGTCTAGACACTTAAGAGATGAAGGGACGAATAAAGTGTAAAGCTTAAGACCTGTTAAGATGAACTGTAAAGGGATAGATAAGACCGGCACTACGCATTGCTCTGTTGGTTGCTGCCAGAGAAAGAATTAAACTGGCTAATTTGTCGAAGCAGAAGCAGCAAAAATACCCACAAAGAATGGCCAATCATCTACAGTCCGTCGGTAAGCAAGAGAGGAAATCTTTTTGTAAGCGTTGAATCCTTGATAGGCGAACAGCTTTTCTTTAAATGGAATTAAAAATGCTAAGAGTTATGGCAGGTGCTATTTCTTGGACATGATAATAATATTTAAAAGGGGGTGTGACTTGGGATACATACAAAGTATACAAATTAAAAAGAAAAATATACTAGTTGGTTCAAAAGAGAAATCCGAGCTTTTTAAAAGATGCTGTAGCTATGGATTTAATGTTTTTATGCCAATTAAAACTCTTATTAAAAGCAGCTCCCACGAGGTAAGGTAAAAATTATTCCTTGCTTATTCGATATAACTTTACCAAAAAGCAAAAACTGCATCTGACTAGAGAATCATGTTATGTCATAAATTTTATTATTTTTTGGTTCCAAAGCAAAAAAGTGCTAAGCTACATTCTACTTATAAATATTCCTATAATAAAGATATCTTAAAAGTTAACAATTTATTTGTTTAAATAACCAAATACACCTTAGCAATACATTAAACCTGAAGTTTAGTCATATTTCAAAGCTTGAACTTTTTTCAAAGTAATATCAAGATATCACAAAATTTATTTCATTTTATTGTAAAATAAATCGTCTTGTTTAGTCAATTTGGGATAAACTGCACGTGACAGTTTAGAACAACAAAGCTGCCTTGAACTTTTTAGAAATCTAAATTAGGGATTTTCCTTATAATGGCAAAACTTTAAAGTTAAGAATCCTTCAATGTCGAACATTATTTAAAAGGCATTATTATATCCATTAAAAATAATTTAAGAGCGAAATAAGACACGTGCTTTGGTTTTTAAGGGTTATACTTTAACATGCTTTTAGTTGTTAAATTTTTTAATATGACCTTGTTTCAAAAAAGGGTTTAATTAAATTTAACATAGTTAGGGTTTTTTCTTGTATTACTTGCGTATAACCGTTTACATAAGGAAATAAGTAAATTGTTATTCGTGTGGTTGAGCTGTGAAAATCAAACTTTTCATTATTAATTATATATAGCCTGGCCTTAAAGTTTAGTTTTGCCACTTAATAGTAAAAATACGAACGAAAAAAAAAAACTGGGAATGATGTTACCCTAAATAACTACTAACCTATTACTCAAAGCAAATAAGTAATTTTTTAAATGAAACTACTAGTTTAACACAAGGAAATCGTTACTTAATTTAGTCTGTTGGCTATGGGTGCTGTCAGCGCTTCCCTCCTTTACTCAAAAACAAAAAGGGCACACTCTCAATAATGCTAATGCAACACAAGCATGGACAATATCTAGATAACCAATCTCCTGTTTTTAATGTATCATTTGGCGTTGCTATCGATTACGTAAATCTAGTGCATGATGTTTTAAAATTTTACGGTCATTGTGGGCTAAAATGTATTAAAAACGGTTTTAGGCTATATAACAATAACTTTACATGTCCTAAATTAAATTTTTGGTTATTGTAATTTTTGTTAAATGGCAATAACATATATGTTACAGACCGTATATGAAATTAAACTGTATATATACGGTCTTGACCGTTTATGAACTGACTGTAATTCGGAGTCCGTTTCTGATATTTTATATATGAACTGGACTGTATATACAGGGAAAAGTATGATGCTCACGATTTAAATGGGCGATAGTAGAGCTCAAAACAAGTCAAAAAGTTTATATGACATATGTGTCCAAACTTGACAGATTTTTGTCTGAACGATGTCAAAGTTAGAACTTTAAAAGCAATTATTTCTAAAAATCTTAAAAACTTTCCTCTTAATCACTTATCAGTTGATTTATTTGGTAAAAAAGTAAACTAAGTTTTAAATTTTTAAATCTACAAATAAAAAAAAAAGATTTTTCCCCCAGTTAAAAAGTTAAAAACAATTGGCCACAGGGCATCCTGGTGCCTGAAGTAAAGTTAGTTGTAATATTGCTTACCGGACCGGCAGCGATATTTTAGTTTGTTTTTAAATCGCTAAAATATACCGTTATGTTTTAAATTTATCACAAACTTAGTGGAAATGTACCAAAGATTTTTGAAAACGGAATATGTGCAACCGAGAAATCTCTTTAAGCAAAATAAAAAAGTGCTGTTTTAAAACATAATAATTTGTGTTCTTAAAATGAATATTTAGCCCATTCTTTTGATAATTACAACTTTTTTTTAAAAACAAATAAAAACCAAACAATAATTATTTGTCGTTTTTTACTTAAATTTAATTTCATATTAAATATCAAAATAAATTGCAAGAAGTAATTTTTATTATTTGTATGTAAATGAACATCTTTAAAAAAGTAAATATGAAAACCATCGCAAAAAATGTTCGACGATCGACTCGCATATGATGAAACAGGCGCGGTGTTGCCAACTTTTTTTAACTTTGAAAGGTCATATTTTGAAAACGATTAACTTTAGACGGGAAAATGCGGGGTCGTATTAGAAAAAACCCAAAGGCACATACGTCTAAATCTAGCGGGGCAGTATGTAAATTGACTAGACCTGTTATAAATAAACTAGGCTGTATGCTGTATGTAAAAGAAATGTTTATTATACATACGGTTTAATGTTTGTAGTCATTTTATATAAGGGTTAGTCATTTCATATGGTCTGTTACATATGTATTTATTATATTTTTAGTCGATAAAATTTATTTTTGAATCATCGAAGCATGTGGAAATGTCTTATAGGGTTTGAGTGGTTTAAGGTAGTTTATTCACGATAGTTGTAGACAAAAGAATCGTCTTATAGTAAGTAAAGCCTGGCCCGTCCACAAGTCAAATCGAGATTGGGATGAACATCTTTTATTTTTGTCTTTTCCATTTCATCCGCGCCGAATTCGCCCATCTTTCTCTAACAAAAATTGATTGTTGAACGGGCCGGGATATCCAATACAAATCATTGTATTTTTTCCTATTTTAGTTTATTTCGTGATGCAGTATTTTTAATGGACTAACCACAACTAACCACACCTATGTAACTTTTAAAAATCAATATCTGTTTAACAAAAGGATCTAAGAAGTCAGGGTTTTTTAAAATTTTCCAATACTATAATTTATATTGCATTAGTTTTTAAAAAATATCGTAAGAATTGGTTTCAAAATATTTCAAAATAAATTCATGCCTTTTATACATGAGAGATATCGACAATTTTATTTATGCATAATTTGATTGTTAATATCTTGTTTCACAAATTTATTTTAATATAAATATTTATATTGTATCGAGTGGTATTTAATTTTTATATATATTTTTTTGTATATATAAAATTGTATATATAAAGAAATAAAATTAAATATGGTGTTTACATTAAGAGCCTTAATTTAAAGACATGTTTTCTACCAAGAAAGTAAAAATATATTTTTTAGTGTTGTTTTACAACTTTGTTGGTACTATATCGGTTCTATTACTGAACTAAAAGCGTAAACACTGATAAGTAAAACTTTGTTTCTTCCTATTTCTTTGAAAAACCATTTACACGAATAAAAGAATACAAATGTTTACAAATAAAGGAAACTTTCTACATATTTTCAATAATATAAAACTTAATATGCAATTGTAACGTAAAACTCCTAATAAAACCCCAGAAAATTTCAAATATACAACCCACAAACAAATTTAGGAAAAAAATAAACGACAATTGTCGCGACACGTTGCAGTACATTGAAAATTTAAGTTGCAAAATAGTTGAATGTTATTCCGAATTTGAAATTCCAATCAGATCTCAAATCGACATCACAAACATACTGAAGTAGGCTTACTTAGTTGAATAAACTTATAAGGGTTGTGTTCCTACAAGGGTTTTGTTGTTTTATAGAAGTAGTATGGCTTTAATATAAACTGTCTGGATTTCTTCGGAAATAAAACTTTTTCTTAACTTTATTATTGAAACATAATATTTTTTGAAATGATTAGTACAATTTATGGTGGTTTTTTACGCCATATAAAACAACGACCTCAAAAATACTTAGTACAACATAATTAAGAAAACATTAAGGGTGTATTCTAGACTAAAAAGTTAAAAAATTTTTTTTCTCGTATTTTAATAGTTTAGATATTTAAAAATATCTTCCTATTTTTTTTTGTAAATAAGAAAAATTTTAAAAGTTTTAGCTAAAGTTGTTCGGCGCAATAAAGCTAAAATTAAGAGTTTTTAGTTTTGAGCTTTAAGTGCTTCAAAAGAAGGAAGAAGTGCTCGTCTTTTGAAAAGAAATTCGTTAAATATTTAAATTGAGGTAAAAGAAGGCCCGAGATGTGCAGCCAAAATTGCTAAAAAGTAAGTAAAATGTACTGTTCTATCTATTAGACTACCTGGAACCTAACTTAAAACCTTAAACGCATTTTTTTGTCACAAAATACGAGTATTAAGGTCAAATTGACCAATTTTCGTGAAAGTTAGCATGATTTTTTTTATATATTCCTTTATGGCAGGAACCAACAAAATATTAAAATTTTCAGTTTTTACCAGTTTTAAACATTCGGAAAAGTAAAAAAATAACTGAAAAAAACCCACCTTTTTTGAGAAACCGCCATCCTGCAAGAGTGCTTTTTTTAATTTTCTCAAGTTCCTGCCATAATGGCATTTATCCTAAAAATCTAAAATTTTTTATTTTTAGATGACCAGAAAAGAAAAAATCCGGACAAGAATGACGCTCTCTTTTTCCCCATTACTTTAACAGCGTGTAACGATGTAAAATATGTTTTTTACTGTTTTTTGTGAATTCTTAAAATATTAATAAATGAATGATACAAAAATGGACAGCTAAAATATTATTTGTTTATTTCTTATTGACAATTAAAAATACTCCTAAAATTTGGGTTTTTATATTATGGTTTCAATCACACTAAAGTCTTGGACTTACATTATCTTTAATTGTTAAATAATACATGACGTTTCGGTTAGTGATTTATATTCAATCGGTTTCAATTCATAACTAAAAACCAGTCTAGAGCTACGACCTATATACTTTTCGTTGTTCACACTGATCCATTTTTTTATGATTCAACAACGGTAGCCAGATATTTGGGATGTCAATACTGGGCTTGCTAAAAAAATTCTATTACTTATTATAATTATTGCAGCTTATTTAATTTTTTTTTCCAGTGGGTCTCTTTATATTTTTTTTGGTTAAGACCATTAAGACTGCATGTTTGGCAACCCTCAGCCTTGACATTTAATCCTAATTCGCACGTATTTTTTGTGTCCTTTAATTCTAATTTTAACGGCCCTTTTTATTTTTTGATGTATATTTCACCACATTTACAGGAATTTAGGTAAATACAGTGTCAATATAAAATATTGTTGTTCGGTCTTCACTCAGTAAGAATACTTCTTGAAAAGTTCTGGAATTTAAATGCTGTTTTAATATTATACTTGTTTGCGATTCTGCGGATCTTTTTCGAGGTCCCTTTAATACAAGAAAAGGACATAAATCTTTAGTTTGGTTACGTCCTGTTTGAACTTTCGTATTTTGTCTTGTTTAAATATTTACAAATCATTTCCTTAATCAGTCTTTCATTGTAGCCATTCTGTTTAGAAACCATAGTTATATGAGTAATATCTTTCTGCAGGGATTCCTTACTGTTACATAGGGTATTATAAGGGTATTCGAGGCTCACTATGAGGATTTAGAAAACGGTAAAGAGATACAGGATTGGATAAATTAGGGCAAAGTTGCGCATTTATGGAACTAGCAAGATGCTGTATAGACAATTTTAAAAAGCCGAGAAAAATCGAAATTAACATTTTTACTTTTTCCATACTATTTGACAGTGCTTTTAGATTTTACATTCGATGTTTCGTTACTAGGCCACCATCATTAAATTTTTCTTATGGGTGCTATATTGGATTTTAATCGTAGGTAAATATTGTTTTATTTTGATTTTAAGAATGTATAGTATAACATTAATACTTTAGAAGTGAATAACCTTATTTATTTGCAAAAAAACATTTTTTTCTATTTGACCATGATCCGAAGTTTTTTTTTGCGTATTGTAAAAAGAAAATGCCAGAACGGATTATTTGAATAAAGGAAAGTGGGATATTATAATAAAACTTCATTAAACATTTGATAGTAAAGAATTTTTTTTTAAACATATCTAAAATAAATATGGTGCTTATTACCAGCCATAAATAAAACTACTGTCACAGGGAATAGTCTACATCTATACAAATTCCTGTTTAAAACCTATTACAATAGGAAAAGTATTTAAAATGATGACCCATAGATGTATGCGTCTAATTGAACTAATTACAGCCCAAGAAATATCTCATCCTCTAAGTGCTTGAAGCTGTGCTATGATAGAGTTTAAAGTTCTTCTACTGTAGATTCTTCCTCTTCATATACTCTGTTTTTTAAAGTGTTCCACAACACCCGCATTATCTATCTAGCCATGCGGAAATCTTTTAAATATTTATGGACTGTTTTACTACTGTGTGCAGGGGCTTCGTCATGTTGCAACCTAGATCAGTTGAGGTAAATTATCGCGGTACTTCTTAAATTAGGTTCTTAAATATAAATAATATAAAAAATATTTCTATGCGTTTGTTGCTTTTAAGACATATATATATATATATATATATATATATATATATATATATATATATATATATATATATATATATATATATATATATAATATATATTTTATATATATATAGCAAAAAAAGCGATTCCTGTCGGTGATAATACTAAGTTTACAGGGTTTTAAAACTTTTTATTGTTTTTTTAAATATTTTTCAAATGACATACCGGTTCAAAATTGAAATTTGGTTTTTGAGGCAAAAATTTAAATTGTCCATAATTGATGTTGAGCGAGAGTTACCACTTTTATCTTAATTTTGTTTAAGACTGGTAATATAATTCCTCTGTCAAAAATGATACATTTTAAGCCTTTTAGCACCGTTTCGAGATAAACGACTTTGGGCCCCCGCTTTCCTTTTGGAAAATGGGTTTTGGTCCATTTTTTTAAAACTTGCAAAGTTTAGCCCAACACGTTGATCGTCCTTCCAAAAAACGAAAACCCCTTTTAACCCCCCCTAAAATCACCCTCAAAAGTATCTAAATCCCCAGTGACTATTAAGGCTGATTTTGGGAGGTTGAGGGGTTTTTGGTTTTGTCCCCAAAAAACGTGGTTTAAAACAAGGGGAAAACTTAAAAATTTTAAAAAAATTTGGGGCCTTTTAAGTTTTTCCAAAACCCCCCAAATTGTATACATTTTTGCCAAAATTATGGAATTTTTCCGGTAAATATACAACCCCAAAAAAGAAATAAAAAAAGGGGAACCGCACTGGCCCCCTCAAAAACATAAAAAAGTATGGACAATTTTTTCCCCTTTCCCCCCGCCGATATGTCATTTATTTAAAGAAAAACAAAAAAAAAAACCTTAAAAAACATTACCCAAACCTTTGGGATAAAGAATTAACGTTAATTGCATTATCTCGCCCAAGAAATCTGCTGTTCTCTGTGATCCATTCCGACACCCTGTATATATATATATATATATATATATATATATAAAATTTAAAATTTAAAATTTTTATATATATTTTAATATATATATATATATATATTTTTTCTATAAAATACAAAAGGGTTTTTAAAAAAAAACCCTTTTTGAAACTAACAAAGGAATAAAAATGATATTTATCCACAATACTTTTGGGTCAAGTAGGTAGTCTTAAATCAGAAAAGAATTGACCTTCTGAATATTTTGTTTTTTTTAAACTGAAAAATTTTTTTAAAAAAAGGTTTTTTTTGGGATTAAAATCGAAAATATTAGTTTAATTCCAGTGTTTACCGGTTGCAAAAAGCAAAGTTAAGTTTAAATGCCTGGGGGGACGGCCTTTATCCGTTGTTTAAAAAACACGAATTATAGACTGTTACAAAAATGGTGAAAAAAAAAATCAATTTGGAAAAAGGTTTCGTTTGCATAAATTATAGTACCCAATCATTTAGTTATGTGAAGCATGGACATGTTTTACCAAAAAAAAATCAGGAAGACCAAAAAAAACGGATAAATATCAAGAAAAAAATTTTGAAAATATCTCAGAGTGATCCATTCGGGTTCAAGAAAAAAAAAGCACGATTATCAGAAGAATTAGGCATTCAGATATCTTAAAAGGGCAATAAGAAGTAGATTTAAAATTTTTGCAAGACGTCCGAAAAAAACCCTTTTATCTGCAAAAAAAGACGATCCTTTTTTTTGCTGTCTTTTTTACTGGACAAATAATGACTGGAAAAGGATAATATTCAGCGACAAATTTTAAATTTAATTTATTTCAAAGTGATGGTATAGCTTTGTTCGCGTCCTGAAAACCCAAAAAGGTTAAACCCAGAAACTTGTCCAACAGTAAAACATGGTGGTGGATCAGTTAGGGTTTGGGGGGTTTTTTTTCCCCCTTTGGAAGGGGCCCCATAAAAATTAGGGGGGAAAGGATAGTTTATGTACAAAGATATTTAAAAAAGAAATGGTTCCATATGCAGACGAAAAATGCCCCTTGGACTTTTTTTTAGCAGGACAATGACCCAAAGCATTCTTAAAATGTAAAGGCTTGGTTTAGACAGCAAATATTCAAGTAATGGACTGGCCAAGTCAATCACCAGATTTAAACCCCATCGAAACCTAGGGGAAAATTTTTTTGGTAGGAAAAAAGGGGGGAAAAAACAAAAATAAGGACAATTGTTCAATGCATTACATGAAGCTTGTATTAATATGGATCCACAATAATTTCTAAGTTCCCAAACCCCCCAACCGTTTGAGGAAGTTATTAAAAAGTTGGTATTTTACGAAATACTAAAATTGTAATTATACATCTTTTTTACAAAAAGAAAAATCAATTTTAAAAAGTTGCTCTATTTTTTCCGTCCCAAATTTAAATTTTTTGACAAAAAATATAAACAAAAATTTTAAAGTTAAGTTGTTGATAGATTTATAATGCTTAGGTTTTTTTGGATTATTTTCCAATATATTTTTTCTTACTAAAAAAAAATAGATGTGTTTGAAAAAAAGAATTTCCCCTTTTTTTTTGCCAAAAATATATATATATATATATATATATATATATATATATATATATATATATATATATATATATATATATATATATATATTTTTATATATATATATATATATACAGGCCTGCAGCTTACATCCCGTCTTATGTAGCTCATTTATTATTTAATGTAGAACTTTTATATTTTGCAGACGTTACATTTAAGCCACGGTGCATTTCAGGAAAATAATTTTGGACATACAGGGTGTCACAAAAAAGTGTGACATCACGATGGTGCATTTTTTTAAATGGAATGATTTGTATTTTTATGTATATTTAGGTGCATCTTGTGGTCATCTATCTTCCTCTGAAATTTTGTCAACATCGGTTCAATGATTTTGAAGAAAAAAAATAAAATTATTAAAAAAACTGTTTTGCACCACTGAATTTAAAAATGGATAAAAATACCAATAGTGCTTGATTAATAGAATTAGACAGGGAACTTAATAAGTAACGTAATATTAGTGGCTCAGGTCATGTTTGGTTAATTCGAACTGTACAGGGTGTCCAAAATTTAGTGTCAAACTCTTCATATTTTAAAGCACTTAATTTTTCTTATTTTAAATATAAGCCCCTGTATATTTTTAGGTCGTTAGATGCAGAATTAAAAAACAAACATTTTTCTAAATATAACCCTGTCGAAATTCCTAACATATTAAAAGTTCCAATAATACTAGAATCTTGGACTTCCATTGTCTTTATTTGTTAATTGTTACACAACGTTTCGGTTAGTGATGTATCTCCAACCGTACTACCAAGGACTGTATCTACCAAATTCCCTGTGAATGTGGTGAGGTATACATCGGGGAAACAAAGAGACCACTTGAAGTTAAGAGAACACAAAAACATAGAAAAGGAAAACGCGTAGTCAGGGATTCAGAACACCTTTTTGGCAAAAAACACCGCATACAATGGTCGGAACAAAAATATTTATAAAAAAACCCACTAGAAGAAAAAAAAAATTTAAAAAAGTTAATAATTTTAAACAAAAAAATGTATTTGGCAAGCCTAGCACGTATTTCCCAAACGGCAGCCGTTGCTAACCCTGAAAAATCGGTCAAGCTTCGGGAACAAGGGATAGTTTTAATGTTTTTAGGGGAAAAGTTTTTAGTTATCCAAAGGTTGGGAAAAACCTAACCAAAATTTGAAAATTAAAAAAAAAAACAATAATCCTGACTTGTTAAAAACCATTACACAACCCTTAAGGAAAATATTAAAAGTTATTCGTTGAAAAACTCCTTTTTTGGGATCTATTTCAATAGTAAATCATTGAAAAAATGATAGGCGGCCATGACGTTCATTTGTTTGCCAATTTTTATCAATCAAGCACTATTGGTTTTTTTTCCATTTTTAAATTCGATGGTGAAAAAAGTTTTTTTTAGTATTTTTTTTTTTTTTTTCCAAAATCCTGAACCGGTTGACAAAATTTTTTAAAAGGGAGATGACGAAAACCCAAATATAAAAAATACAGAGCATTCCATATAAAAATGCACCATCTGACGTCACACTTTTTTTTGACAGCCTGTATATCCTTAATTATTTTCTTAAAACACCGTGTTAAAGGTAACGTCTAGAAAATAAAAAATTTTACATTAAATAATAAATAAGCTTTAAGACGTGACGAGCTGCAGGACCGTTATATATATATATATATTTTATATATATAAAAATATATATATATATATATATATATATATATATATATATATATATATATATATATATATATATATATATATATATATATTTTATTTTTAAACCCGTTTTCGTACTTTTAAAACTTTTTAAGAAGCATATTGTTAATCACATAAATGTGCAACCATGCCCTAATTTAACCAACACTGTAACTCTCACCGTTTCTCAGATCTCAATGGTGCGCCTTAAATTTTTAAAACCCTGTATATAATGCGTTTGGCCCCTTGTTTCGTTCCGTTTAAGTGATAACAATTATGGTGTATAATATAATACTTACTTATAAATATGGTGTATAAATAAATACTCATAAACTTTAAGTTCCTCGTCATTATCTGTCCAAACAATAAAAGTATCGTCAACATACTTTCCCAAAATCTTTGGTTAAATGAGTGCAGTCTTAATTGCGTGTTTCTCAAACCATTCCATATAAATATTTGCTACCTTCGAAAAGAGCGATAAACCCATCGGTAGTCCATCATCTTGCCCATAGAACCCATAAAACCTATTAGTCCAAGATTTAGGTGTTATTGATATATTCAAAAACTGGTATTTAGGATATGAAAAAAATTTAAACCATTAAAATTTTAATTTTGAAATATTCTTTAATTTTAAAAACTTTTTTTATATAAATTAATAATGTAAGGTTATAATTAATTAATTTGTTGTAAGGTACATTAAATATTTTTAAATTGGTGATGAGGTAATTTATTTTTAGATATCCAGAAACTACGTCAGTATTGGGCAAAGGTTATGAAGTAGTTTAAATTAAATAATTCTATTGCAGCATAGTCATTTTTTATGTTATATTTCATTGAAAAAGTTTCCTTTGTTGAAATACTTTTTTTTATCTTGGGACAGTCCACGAAGGCTTAGGCCTACGCACCAACGTACCAGCTTTTTTGTAAAGGTCACTTAACACTGTGCATTCTACGGGTGCACAAGTCTATACCCTGGGACCTGAACGAAAACAGTCCTTTTTTGTATGTGTGGAGAGTATCCTAAAGCTTATTTACCAATAAATTATATTGCCACCACAATATAAAACAGATATTTAATTATTCATTGAAAAATAATCTTCAATACACCTTCACTGAATTGGAAAGTCATTAATTAAAAAAAAAACAACCTAGAGCCACGACTCAAGAACAAAAGAAGAAAATTAATTAACTAACCAATATGATACCAACTGAAAAAATAAGTTTCTGGACAATTTAATTATATATCAACTGCTAACCACAATTACCTTTTATCCGCAGAATATAATATTATGTTTAGGAGATACAAAAATACCGGGTGGCAACAAATTCACTATCGAGCAATTTATTTTATTTAATCGAAACATATTGTCTTAAATTTTAGGATGATACATTGTGTTATGAAATGCTGATTTTGAATACAACAACATTAGCCTATTATGTCCGATTTTATCGGAAGTGGTGTTAATTTTGATATTTTAATTAGAATCCCTATATACTTTTTAATATTCGAATTCTACAATATATTTGTGTGTAATATAAAATTTGTAATTTTTACCCTTTGTGGGTTTTAAAAAAATGTTGATGAAAAATGTTTAAATCACCGCGTATTATGCAGTTATATTTAAAAAAAATGAATACCATAAAAATTTAACATGTCTTATATATTTTTTTTGGAGATTCTATCTGTTAAGGTCATAATATTAATACTTCCGGCTTTATCAAAAGTGCATTAACATGGATTTTCCTAATGATGTTACTTGAAAATTTTAATGGACGCTGTGGATTGAACATAAAATTTAAATTGGGCATATCTTTGTAAACATGTTTGTTAACGAAAACCCTTATCTAAATTTATAATTTTTAGATATTTATGGAACCTTTTGTTTTCCCTTACAACTGTATAATGTGTAGTCATTTAGATATTTTCATTGGCCATGTTCTCGAAACCAACAGAGATATATATAGGAGATTACAAGTTTTTTAACAAGAATGGCTTGTAGAATTCAAATCTTGAACAAAAGTAAGGATCATTTTTTTAAAATATAAAAATGTATATCTTAAAACTAATGGACTATTTTTATTTCAACTATCTTTTATTTTTTAGCTTTAAAACTATTTTAAAATAAGTTTTTTTCTGAGTGCTGTAAAACCAAATAATGTTTAATAAACATGTGTAGTTAATCTTTGGGACGTATTTGGTAGTTACGTTATTTTATTTGTGTTTAAAGAGCTTTTCTACAAAAAAGGTAAATTATGGGTAAATTTTCTTTAATTGAAGTTAAATTTTTAGAAATAAATATCTAAAAATTTATTATTTTACATTTTTTACTGGTTTTGCTAAATTTTAAGTTTCGTTTTAGATTTCCCATGTGTTTATATCAGTAAGTATACTTTAAAAATAAAAAAAAAGGAAAAAATGGTAAAAAACGAATCATGATTATATCAAAGTATATTAAAAGAATAATTTTATTAAAAATTATTTAAAAAAAGACCCGACTTCGATAATGGAACGAGTTATGCCTCTTTATTATTAACAAAGGAAATCCTAAACCCTAATTTGGACCCTTTGTGGTAACTTAAATAAAAAGTTTAATAAAAATGGAAACGGTCCTTATATTATAAGAGGACATAAAAGACAGATCGGAAAATCGCACCGATGACCTTAGGGGAAAATGCTGTTGACTGGTTTCTTTCGGTCGGCTGCCCTGCTACTACTGCAAGCCGGGATTTGCTAATAGTCTGCTACAATAACTCAAAGCAGCGGTTTCCAAATAATTATTAAATTGTACTAAAATTTTAGTACAAAATGTATATTTTTCAGTACTAGGACATAAAACCATTATTTTATTAAAATATTTTAATAAAAAAAATTAAGTAAGAAAATTATTAATATATAAAAAAGAACTAACCAAATGGAAAAGTACAACAATTTAATTTTTTAGTACAAAAAAAAAACTCAAATTTATTTTATTCTAAACATTCTAGTGTTATGAAAAATTATAAAAAAATACATATACCACAGGATGAAAAAAATAAAATAGGTTATAAAGAGAAAAAAAGAAGGTTCATTAGAACAGACTTGTTGTAAAGCTACTACTACTTTTAATATTTTTAAAAATATAAAGTGGGATATTGTTAAAAAGAAAATTTAAATATCTATTTAAATATCGCAAAACCAAAGATGGTCGTGGTTTAAAATTTAAATGTTTTGGTTGATAACTAAAAAATAAAAAACAATAAAAGAAAAAAATTGGTGGCAAAATGTTCGTCGTCAAAAAGTGTTTTACTAATGTCAAAATTAAATCAAATAAAACAAGCACAGATTAAAATCGGTGATTTTCACTTTTTTGCTAATATCTTCAGAACTAAATTTTTAAGAAAAAAATTAAATACACGGTCAAAATCAGCACAAAATCCTCTAAAACTTTTAACCTTAAATCATTTCTCTAACTTGTATACTAAACGAGATAGCAATAAATGTAGTCCCCTTTTAAATTTTTTGGCAGGTCTTACATGGAATTAATAAATTAAATTTAATTTTTTTATTTTTTTTACACAATATTTTGCGGTAGAGACTAAATATGTGCTTTGTAGCTAATTATCCGGTCAAAATAGACATTCACCCTTGCATAAATTTAAAAGAAGTTAAAAATTTACTTGAACGTTAGGGATAAAGTTATAATAAATTGTGAAAAGTTCCCATCAATCCCATGTGTGCAAAAAATTTTATACAAAGTCAAAGTTCCCAAAAATGAATTTTTTAATTTTTTAGCGAAACGGTTAGCTTTATGATAAAAATAGTTTAAACAAAAATTTTAGATCGTGCAATTGTCTACATAAATTGTTTTTACACTTTTTTCCCGAAAATATACCATTTCTGAGAAAAAGCGATTCTAAAATTTACTAAAGTTTTATTCCCTATACTATATATTCTTCACTTCTTTTTCGTTTTCTTTATCTTCTTTTTTTTCTGCTTTTCTTTCTCCATCTTCTTCTTATTTATTTTCTTTTTCTTCCTAAGTTGATGTAAATTGTTCAAACAGCGATACATCAGTTGTTTCGTCGCTGATGTAAGAATCTTCTTCTGATGGAGATTCAACATTTGAACACAACTGGCCCTGACAACTAGTGCATGCTGGTGAACAAAATAAACAAACTTTTTTGCAGCCGTATCTTAAATTACACCCTTTTTGCAATTGCAAAAAAAATATTGGGGTGCTTCAATGGAGCGGGTGGAAGTAGTGTGTGGATAAGTTGTAATACATTATCAATTAGCTTCCAACCTCATTCTTCTGGGTTCAGTTAATAACTTAGCCACACTTGAACCTGATAATATACCCGATAAAAATTTTATTGAGCAGCAGTCGAGGTGGGAGATAGACAAGTTAATTGCACACGTTTTTTATTTTAAATAAGTTTTGCAGAAGATAAGCAACTTAACTTATCTACGCAAGTAACTTTTTTGGGAGCTCCATACACTGTAAGAAGAAACCCAATTCCGTGGGTAATTATAGTTTCTAAAGTAAAGTTAATATCTTTAAAAACTTTAGCAGATGTAACTAAGTCTTGTTTTTTAAATAATTTAGAAGCTGTTGTTTTACCTTCCACCCCAAGCATTGCAGAGGTTGTATCACAGCCAGTCAAGGCTTGTAAAAATAAAATGTAATTTTTACATTTAGGATAAACTAAAAAACTCAAATTTAAAAATATTTGGGATAGTTGTTGAGCCCTGCCTGGTTTTAAAAAATATACGATGAGTTCGAGTGGTAAGTAATACCAACAGATCAACAGCTTCACCAACAACAACATTTACATCAATTGGATTGAATTAATTAATTGTAATTTCCATGATGAGTACATCAGCGTCAAACTAACCGTTTTGCTAAAAAACCAAAAAACTAATTTTCGCGAACTTTGACCTTGTATAAATTTTTTTGCACACACTGATGGGGACATTTTACAATTTCATTATAATGGCATCCCCAACGTTCATGTACATTTTCAGCTTCTTGGAAATTTATGCAAGGGTACCCCTATTTTTCGGGCTAACTTGACCGAACAACTAACAATTATTCTGTACTTTGCTAGAATGTACTGTATTTTCCCAGAAACACCGACAGTGTATAGCACTGCAGTAACGCTTAAATTACATTAGGCCAGTAACAATTTCATTTTTTAAACTTTTTCTTTTCTAGGAAAAGGTCACTGTTTTATTATTATGATAATATTTTTTTTCTGGAAAGTAAAAAATTGCGTTAAACGTAAAACAGTAAAAAAATAACTATGAAAAAACAATTTATTCAGTGCTTACGGAAATCGATAGTTAGTATAGTGGCAAAGTACTCGTATCAGCAAAACCTAAAACAGCCGTGACGCGAAATTTAAAGTAGGCTTTGTGCCGATATTCCAACTCGGCCAAAAGTAAATATTAAAAGAGTAATAACGGATTTGGGATAAGTGGGTTAATGTATGCTTAAATAATTTTACGATTTTATTAGTGCTTTATTTTAAACGCGACGTTTAACATGTTACATATGATACCTGTATCTGTGATAAAATTTGAGGGTACTTTTAATACATTTGTCTTCTTGGTGTCTTGATTTATATGACGTTTTTATATTAGTACAAGGAGGATTTAAATATAAATTAAAATTAGCTGTAATTTTCTAGATACCTGCAAGTATTGTTTTAAAAATATTTTGTCACGTTTTAGTGCTTTTGCCATCTATTAAAAATAGCAGACACTGCCTGCTTGGCACTTGGTCACGTGACCACGATAATTTTAAAAAAGTGAAGGTAGAAAATGACTTTTAAAAACCCAACTGTATACATTTTTTATTTATAGCAACTTTACGTTACAAGGCCAGAAAATGGTCTATTAAAGTACTAGTCTAGATGTTTACGAACAAGGCGACGGAGGAGCCGAGTCCGGAATTTCTAGACGAGTACTTTAATGACATTTCACGGCCGTGTCTCGTACAACGTTTTATTTTATACTGTTTTATCTCTTATTTTTTTGGTAAGTAAATTGAAGTGTGAATATTCGGATAATATGAAGGTGTCAGTATTGTAAAATAAGGTAATTAAGGTAAACGTAGCTACAATAATATAACTTGTTGATCTAGTTATCTTTAAATTGGTTGCTTAGAGTAACAAAATAGCTTGTTGATTGTCATTGTCTTGTCTGTTAGTTTAGCGAACTTTTTATTAATAATAAGAATAAAATGAATGCGAAAATTTTTTAAAAAGTTCTCAAGCGACAGCGAAATTTATCCTGGCCAAGTCTTCCGAAAAATATCAAAAAGAATATGAGATATTTTGTGAATGGCGCTTACAATGTGAAGAAAACAGTTAACGAAAACATTATGTTGGCTTACTTCTTAGATGTGGTAACTGTAATAAGCTTTAATAAGAAATGATGGTAACTTACTTTGGTTTTTTGTAGTCAAAAAAGTCCAGTAGTTTTACATTGTGGGCGAAAATTCTATGGTAAAATTAATGTTGATGGTCAATGAGAACGTAGTTGTCTCTTAATTTTTGAAAGTAATAGCAGTATTACCGTTAACGTTTATAAGTAATTTTATTGTAATTTGCATAATAAGAATTGTTTGAAATTAACCCTGTGTTAATAAAAATACTAAATTTCAGTTTCAGTCCGGTAAAGTTACTTTACCAGCCTAGTGATATAATGTAGTATCTTAGGTACAGTATGAAATAAAATATTTTTATTACTAAATTCTTTCTTAGGTATTTCACTAAAACAAAAAGCTTATGTAGTTTATTGGCAGCCACTGTATTTTAACATGACTATACCAAATTGGCTTATCAGCATTATTTACTAAATGCGGCGGTGTTCACTAACCAACCTTTACGTGATGACAACATGAACTTTACATAATGCAAAATACATGTAAAGGGTTGTGGCTTCGGCCACGAAAACGGCTAACAATATCCAATTGTATGTGTTCCAAGAACGGCGTAAAATAGACATGACATATTACAAATATTTAGAGTGCCCCAAACTGGTTATGTTTGCATTAGGACCTCTTTTTGTTGCTGTATTAGAAGCTGCAACGAAATAAATAATACTGGGTAATTCTTTAAAGCAGAAGACGTAAAAATAACTATAAAAAATAAGTTCTCTGCGGCTTGCCGCTACTCAAGAGGCGCAAGCATTATACTAAAAGAGAGTAATAAATAGGGACAATAAACATTTATTAAAAAAACCAAAAAGGTTTAATATTATGGGAAAATTGAATAGGTCTTCTTATTAATTAGTAAATATTATTTAACTCATAGTGATGGGAGAGGCAAGAATGAGCTACTTCCGACTGTCACAGAAACCAACTGGTGTCTACGCTAGTTTGGGACATAACAACATAAAAAGTCAGGTTGGCGGCAACATCCTGGACGAGAGAACAGACCAGATGATTCACCAATACTCATTTAACAAAAACTTCGAGGTAAAAATTCCAGATCAAAGTGAGTGGCACCAACCCGATCTTCCCGGCACGGTTGGGGACATTATTCTGGTATACGGATGGTTCCAAAACAGAGTAGGGAACTGAAGCGGGCGTGTAGACTGAAATGAGGAATTCACAATTTTCCATTTCACTAGGAACACACAGTTCTGTATTTTAAACGAAAATATATGCTTTACTGCACTGTGCAAAAGAAAATAACAGGAGGGCTTATAAAAACAAGCGGATCTGCATAATAACAGACAGCCAAGCGTCTCTGGGGGCACTACTAAACCCCAAGGTAACGTCCAAGCCGACATGGAATGCCAAAAAGAACTGGAAGTCCTGAGAGAACCCAACAGAGTAACTCTCTTGTGGAAACCAGAACATTCGGGAATAGAAGGCAACGAAAAAGGCGGATGACCTTGCAAGACAGGGATCATCCACACTATACTTTGGACCAGAACCTGCCCTTGGAGTGACCAAAACCACAGCACGAGGGTAAACCAGGGAATGGATCCGAAACAAACACGAGGAATACTAGGCAAACCTCAGTAGAATTAGACATGGAAAAAGCTTCATAAGGGGCCCAAGAACGAAGGAAGAACTACTCAGACAAAGTAGGAAAATACTTCGCATAACAGTAGGGTTACTAACAGGGCATGATAACCTAAGAGGACACCTACAAAAGATAGGCTCATACAATGGTGACCCAAGTTGCAGAATGTGCGACGAGGGGAAGAAACAGCCTACCATATTTTCTGTGAATGTGAAGCATTGAATCACAAAAGACAGGCATTATTTGGACAACTGGAAATGAGCCCACAGGAATATATCAACCAACCAGTCTCCGGGTTATACAGACTTGTAAAAGGAACAAGACGGGAGGATTGGTATAAAAGATAATGGGAGATTAGGCACAAAAAGCCCAAGAGGCTGCGCTGCCTCCGGTAGTGAATGAAGACGACTCCCAGAAAAAAAAAAAAAAAGAATTGGTAAATATTATTCACCATGACTCTTTCCCCAGATGCATCGTGCCCTCCTTAGGGTAGTCGCCAGTAGGGCTGTATCAAGTGCGCAATGTATAATGCAGAAAATGGGTATGTTAGTAAAATATAAATAACATTGTAACGTCTATGGCATAAATATTGTTTAGTATTTCAGAAGAGTTTTTTTGCATATAACAATGTTCGTACATTTTAATGTTTTGAAGACAATAAATGTAAAAGCCACAGACAACCTAACATTTAGATGTCAAATCGCTAATCGCATCTGTGACAACTTTACGCTAGTAAGTAACAACTATCCTTAAGTGTTCTAGCATGCACATTTAAATTAGTTGGCAGCATCGGACTTTAAAACTTTTACAAATAACTAATTTAACAAGTAATAACACAGCCCCACAAAAAAAGGTTGAAAGTCCGAAAGACTTGACCATGGTATTTTTATGTTTTTGGGGGCCCACTTATTTAAAATTTTGGTGAGTCAGGTTTAAAACCCTTTAAAAAAACCAACCAAATTTAAAAAGTGTATACTTATTTTTTTGAGGTCGCTAAATACGAAACCGTGGTCAGTTTGACTCCATCAAGATTGCTTTCGATTTGACCTTAAAATGCCCTTAACCCTAACCTGATGGGGTCAAACTGATTTAGCTACCACAAAAACATTGAGATACCATAGTCAAGTCTTTCAGACATTCAATTTTTTTGGTGGCCGGTCAGAAAATCCTAAAAAGATATATCCCGACCCCATTAAATTTATCCCATTGCCCAAAAAATTCCCTTTACAAAAATTTATTTCCCCATAAAAATTTTATCCAAAGAAAAAAATTTTTTTCCAAATTGGGAAAATTTTTTTAAAAATTCCCATAAAGAAATATTTGGGAAAAAGAGGAAAATTTTTGGAGGGGTTTAATTTGTGGTTATTTTGGGGGTTTTCCCCAATTAATGGGGAAAGATAAAAATATTTTTGTTGAATTTTTGGTTATGGAATTTTTTTTAATGGGATATTTTGGCCCTTTGGGAAAATTAAAATTTTTAATGCTTTGTATTAATATTGAACTATTTTTTTTTTAAAAAACCGGGAATTAAATTTTTTTGTAAGGGAAAAAAAACTAGGGTTTTTTTTCTTTAAATTAAAAAAATTAACTTTTACATCCCTTTGTTTTACTCTTTTTAAAAGTTAAATAAAAAATTTATGAAAAAAAAGAAACCCCCAATAAAATTTTTGCCCTAAATTTAAATTTTTAAAAAATTTTTTTGAAAAAATATTAGTTTAAAAAAAACCAAAAATTTCTTTTTGTAAAACTAATAATTTTATTAAGATTGAAAAGTTTACAGGATACTTTTAAATTTTTGCCTTATTTTTAATTTGGGTCAAAGTAAAGTAGAATATAAAATTTAAAAAGGGGTTTTTTGGGTCAAAGAAAGGACCATAAAAAAATTCATATTGGGAAAAATTTCATTTTAAGAAAGGGGGAAATTTTAATTTTACTTTTAAAAAAAACAAAATTAAACAAACCAAAAAAGGAAAAAAAGATTGTTTTTTTAAATTTTTTTGTAATCCCAGTGGGGGCAGAGCACTTTAAAAAAAAATAACGATTTTTGGAATTTTTTTTAAAAACCTTAAAAACCCCTTTTTCCCAAATTCCTTTAAATCGAATTAAAATTTTTGGCCCAAACAAATTTACTAACGCCGTCGGCCGGCCAAGCGAATCAATTTAATTTAACGTTTACCCTGAAATAAATTTTTAATTTAAAATGAACGCTCGACAGCTATAGTTGTACGGTGTCGATTATTTGCGCCAAAAAATTTGTTTTTTTAATAAAATAATAATTTTATAATGTATGTTCACGAACTGGAAGAAAAAAATAAAATTATTAAATGGTATCATAAATCCTGATAGGGGAGTTTTAAGGGAATTTTTTTATTTTTTCCAACCAGGCTTACCCAAATTTTCACTATTAGAGTCATTAAAAACCTTTTTGACATTTGGTTGTTTTTAATCCAAAAAACTTTTAAACATGCTCTGCCTCCGGTAGTGAATGAAGAACTCCCAGACAAAAGAAAAGAAAAGAATTGGAAATATTATTCACCATACTCTTTCCCCAGATGCATCGTCCCTCCTTAGGGTAGTCCCAGTAGGGATTATCAATCGCAATTATAATGCAGAAAATGGGTATGTTAGTAAAATATAAATATCATTGTAACGTCTATGGCATAAATATTGTTTAGTATTTCAGAAGAGTTTTTTGCATATAACAATGTTCGTACATTTTAATGTTTTGAAGACAATAAATGTAAAAGCCACAGCAACCTAACATTTAGATGTCTAATCCTAATCCATCTGTGACAACTTTAGACTAGTAATAGAAACTATCCTTAAGTGTTCTAGCATGCACATTTAAATTAGTTGGCAGCATCGGACTTTAAAACTTTTACAAATAACTAATTTAACAAGTAATAACACAGCCCCATAAAAAAAGGTTGGAAGTCCGAAAGACTTGACCATGGTATTTTTATGTTTTTGAGGCCGCTTATTTCAAATCGGTGGTCAGTTTGACCCCATTAGGTCAGAGTCAAGGGCATTTTAAATACAAATCAGTAAAATTAATCGCAACCAAATTTAAAAAGTGTATACTTATTTTTTTGAGGTCACTAAATACGAAACCGTGGTCAGTTGGACTCCATCAAGATTGCTTTCGATTTGACCTTAAAATGCCCTTAACCCTAACCTGATGGGGTCAAACTGATTTAGCTACCACAAAAACATTGAGATTACATAGTCAAGTCTTTCAGAAATTGTTTTGGTTGGCCGGTCAGAAAATCCTAAAAAGATATATCCTCGATATTAATATCCCATGCCAAAATAATTCATAAAAAAATATTTCATACAAAAATATCCCATAAGAAAAAAATTCCATTACAGAAACATCCTATAAAAATATCCCATAAAAAAATCTTATGCCGAAAACAAGATGATGGTTAATTGTGGTTAGTTTTGGTTGCACATAATGGGAAAGATAAAGATATTTTTGTATAAGTAAGTTTTTGCCATAGGATTTTTTTGTATGAAATATTTTTGTATGGGATACTTTTTTATGGAATTTTTTGTATGGGATATTTTGGCATGGGATATTAATGATCGGTATATATTGACTGGGATTTTCTGACCGAGATTAATTTATTGTAGGGCACAACGTAGTATTTCTTTATAAATATTAATAGTACACTTGCTTTACTTTTTAACAAATTACAAAAAAAACAGACACCCAGTAACAATGCTAAATTAATAAAGTGTTTATGAAAAATATTATGTTCCAGAGGCATTGCTTTTTGTGATAATACTAATATTATAAACTGTAAAGTTAATACCTAAGTATACTTATATTTTTGCCTATATATAGATGAGGTCCAAAGTAAAGAGGAATATAAATCTAAAAGGATTTTTGTCTTAAAAAGGACATAAAAAATTTATTCATATTGGGAAAATTCATTTTAGAAAATTTTAAGGGTCTACGTTAGTGTTAAAGAAAACTTAAAAAAAACAGTGTGCTCTAAAACAAAACTAAACAAACCAAAAAGAAAAAAAGATTGTCAGTTATTTTACTTTGTAAATATGTAATGTCTATAGTTTAAGCTTAAATCTTTTTAATAGGAATTTTATCGATTTAAAATAAATGTATGTTAAAAGACCTAATAAGGACCTATTTGGACTTTAAATATTATCCAATCAATTTTTCAATAAATATTTTGTTAGAAGGCTTGATTTTAAATATATAGAAATTTTAAAGTAAAATAATAACCCAATCAATATTCTTTCTTAGTAAAACTAATAAATTTTAGTCTAAGTATAAAATGTATGCTTTTTTTACAAAAAGGATATTCTTTTTAAATTTAAAAATGACATTTATTCTTTACATTCGGCAAAAAAGTTATGACTATTTTCTTTTTACAAAATTGTATATATTGAGTATCAGCAACTTTAAACACTGGTGGTACATTAGTTTATGTGTCTGAAATTGTGACCACTCATAGTTTTTTAAATTAACACAGCTTTTTTCCGCAAACATTTAAAGGGTGCCCTTTGAACACTTCTTTAATTTCTTGAAAAACCAGCACAAAAAAAATCACTAGCAAAAGTTGTTAATTAAATTCTTTTTAAATTTTTTAACTAAATTTAAAATACTCACGATATTCTTTTATTAAAGTTTATATTATTTCATATTAAAAAACATATTGTATGACATACGTATTAAAAGTGCTTATTATTTCTTTCTAAGAAATGGTGTACAAGAACACTTTTAACAAAAATACCATACAAAAAATTTAAAACTAAATAAATATATTTTTATTTCTCCAATAAACTTACCGTTTGAAAAATATCGTATACGTATGTGCCTGCAAAAGATTGTTCTATCAAACAAATTGACTTACTATCTTTTAGACGTAAAACTCTTGTTGAGAAAAGAAAAGGAAACAATTTTGTTAGTTCTACTGAGGCAGAATTATCTGGACTAAATTGGTTTTTAAAACTTTAGAATGGCTCATTGATCTAATTCTTTTATCTCTTAGACTTTAACGTATAGAAGTCTAACACCCAAATTAATTACTAACCCTTTTTAGGGAATTCGTCAAAATCGACATCTAGTGTGCCAGGGCAAGTTCCGGCCAAACGCACGCAGTGTGTATATTACGTGAAACGTTTTAGCGTGTTTTACCCTATCATAACTTCGTTATTGTTTTACATACACTTATGAGATTGTATGTAAAATCTTTAAGGTATTCTAATTACCTGTAATAAAATAAAAAAGGCATCTCAAGTGATTTCTGAGATATTTGAATTTGAAAATCTCCCATTTTACTACTAACTGACTCATTGACTTATCAAGATTATGAGGCACTTTCTGAGGAAATAGAAGCTTAAAATTTGATATGTATGGTAGTTTAGGACACAAGTAAAAGGGGCTGGAAACTTTTTACTCGAAACACCCTAAAACAGGGTTGGTAATATCCAGCGAGTATATACTAAAGGACTGCTCAGTTCCATTTAACGTACTTTGTAAGATTTAGCGGTAGCGGAGAGCGGCTGTGACGTCAACACCGGTGCTGTATAATTTTGTTTACATTCGTTTGGCCATTTGATCGTGTGTGATTTGAAGGCTTTTCTGGTTTCTGTTGTGATTTTGTTGGACAAGTGGTGTTTATTAAAGTACTATTAGTGTAGATTGCACTAGAGAAAACAAATAAACATTCTATTCGTTTGGTTAATTTTGTGTAATAATTCGATTTAGGACAAAAAAAATGGTCACCATTCTTTGAGCAAATAGGCTTCTTGTTTAATGGTCTGTAAGGACAGGTGATTTATTCTGGTTTAGTCTAATGTTTTAGTTTTAAATTTATGTTTATTTAACCATAAACAATAATTAAATGTGACTTTTATTTACTCTGATTAAATATATTTAATTTTTTTATGCTTATTGTGATTTATTGTTTCTAAATAAATTTGCATGTAAATCTTTCATGTCTATATACTTTTTTTTTAGTATTCCAAATTAATTTCTGATGCTTTAAAGCAGTTGAAATAATAAAACTATAAGTATATGTATAATATAATTTTTCCGCTTTAAATTTAATATATTACAAATATAAAATTTTATTATCCTTCTTGCAAATATAAAGACAATACTTTTAAATGTATAGGATCCTAATTTTGCTTATAATTAATTTTGCATTAAGAAACTTTTTTTAATTCGCAGAAAATGCTACATACCGCAAAGACGCGCTTTCTGCCAGCACCGGTAGTGACGTCATATCGAGTTTGACCTTGGCAGTAGTAGAAACATAGAAAACAATTAGGCGAATTGACTTACATTCGTCTGACTCGAGCAAGCAAAACAAAACTCGCAAAAACGATGCGATAAAAATGTGGAATGTTTTTAAAGAGTTAATTTTGAATTTAAATGTTATTTGCTTTCTTGCAGCCGCAGCCATTGCAAATACGTGGTAAGTTCTCTTGGAAACTCGTTTCTTCACTAAAAATAAATAATAATGGACGTTTACAAACTTTGTGAAAAGGTTCAAATTGTAAAATGGTATTTCCAAGGAAAATCATATCGACAAATTCATGAATCTTTTCCCGAAGCATTTGAAAACAGACCTATACCATGTCTAAAAACAATTTTTAGAATTATCCAAAATTTTGAGACCCACGGGTGTGTGTCTCCCCAAAAACATAAGAAACAGGAATTCGTAAATGAAGAACGGGAATTAAAAGAGACATTAATTTGTGTTACTGCTGAACAAGACCCCACTATAACCAGTAGAGAACTTGCTGAGGTAACATCCTACAAGGCTCGAAAAACACATAAAATTTTCCATTTTTAAATCGACATAATGCAACTGAAGTTCGATATTGGTCTCGTGAAAACCTACACAGGTATTTTGAGGTTCGAACCCAGTATCCTAAAAAATTGAATGTTTGGGCTGGTATGGTGGGAGAACACCTTATTGGACCATTTTTTATTGAAGGCAATTTAACTGCAGCAATTTATTTGGATCTAATTGTACAACAATTATTAGGAGTAAGATTTGGCAATATCTGGTTTTAGCAAGATGATTGTCCCGCTCACAATGGACGTATTGTTCAAGGATATTTGAACAATACGTTTCCTAACCGTTTGATTAGTGGACGTGGAACCATTTTGTGTCCCGCGAGATCACCAGACCTTGCTCCTAATAATTTCTTTTTGTGGGGTTATATAAAAAATATGGTTTATGGTCATGATAGGGCTAATAATTTAGAAGAACTTCGAATAAATATCGAAGAAGCTTTTTAAACTATCAGCCCTAATATGCTAAGAAACGTTTGGGATATTGCCTTGCGCAAGAAGGAGGATTTTTTGAATATTTATTATAATTTAATTTTAGAGTATTTTTTATGTTAATAATTATTTATTTTTTCATTTCGTACTATTTTAATTTTAGAAACGAGTTTTGGGTTTAGAGAACTTACTTTTATTTTGCTTTGGCAATTAATGAACTGATAAATAAAGCTGTTGGTATTTAATTCCCTATTAATTAATAACGGTATTAAGTGTCAACTGTTTTCTCAACAGATTAGACCGCATAAATTTATTTTTCGTAATTTTCAAGCGCACCTTAAACCATACAACACACCCGTCCGAAAGCATATTACAAACTGATATCTCGTTCGGTTAATGCAGATGCTTTATCGATCGAAGCGGACAGTAGTAAATTTATCAGTTCGCTGCCTATGTTTCTACTACACTGGACCTGTCTGTATCGTCGTTGGGTAACATCGTATACTTAAGGCGTGTGGGATATTTTAAAAGTTTGCAATCTAATTAAACTTGATTTTTAAGGTCATAATTATCTTTCTATTAAAAATGCAGAGAATATTTTATTTCATTTATTAAACTCAGAAAAACGAGGAAACATCCCACCAACACCTATAAAAAATCGGTTTCTTAAAGAAGTGAGATTTAAAATTAGACCTTGTTGTGTCCTCAGTTTTATTATAAATAGATTACATACCCAACACACTCTTCTTATCTCAAGGATGCATAACTGAGTACCTACCTTTTATACGTGTTAAACTTTGAATTTAACACACATAATAGGTAATTCAAGTTCCCACTACTTAAGAGGTATTTTAAATAGGAGTTTGACCCTTATTTTGCATAGGTGTTTATGGCGGGATTATGTTTATGTTATGCAAATAATTAAAGACTGGCAGAAACTAAAATTTTTGTCGTTTTTTACCTTTGCTTAATACTAGCTGCAAAACCCGGCGTTGCCTGGGTTAAAAAACATCGCACGCTTAATGATTGTACAATTAATTTATCTATTTTATATTTGTAAACAAATATTTGTATCTTTAAACGTACGTTGTATATAGTTGATACGAAATTGATGTATCAATTAACTTATTAAAATAATGATTAATTAAGTAATTTTGAATTTTTATTGATCATTCCGGTAATTTTGAGAACTTTCTAGATTATTCCAGAAACTTTCTAAACATTCAAGATCGATTACAACACTTAAACACATTTTGGAACTTCCAAGATCATTCCAAAAATTTTTAGAACTTTCTAGACCTTCTAGTTTGATTACATCAGTTGCACACATTTTAGAACTTTCTAGATCGTTCTAGAAACTTTTAGAACTTTCTAGATTATTTCAGAAGCTTTCTAAAACATTCTAGATCGATAACAACAATTGCACACATTTTGGGACTTTCAAATCATTACAGAAATTTTTAGAACTTTCTAGAAGTTCACATGAGTTAGAGAATAACAAATGTATATTTTTTACATTTTCGCCACCCACAACCACCCACTTTCACCCACCGCGATGAAACTTCCTTACTTGTAACTGCAGACCTAGGGCTACCCACCACCATAGCTATTTGTGGGTGGCAGTGGGTAGTTATGAAGAAAACGATGGACATACAAACACACAGTTTCCTTTTATATATGTAATAAGATTATTAAAAAGCAATAGAACTAATGCGTTTGGCTGCTAAATTAAATTTCTAAAACTTATTAGAAAATTAAGCACTAAATGTCAAAACTCAGTTTAAAACTTACTTTGCAACTTGTATTTACGTGAAGGCCAAAACGATTATTTACAGATTAAGGCAATTTCAGAACGCTTTGATTGATCACCCTTAAATGCAAGAAACATACAAAAGTTTAAGATTAAAAGCCATTTTATATTATTTAAAAAAATAGTAAAACGTAGTTGTGCATCGTTTGAAATTGTAATAATTTTTTTATTAAAAAATATGGGTAATTTGGATTCGATATCATAAAAACAGTGCCATACTTAACGATATTTTGCTTTTAACTTTATGGCAAATTAAAAGAAATCCTTTTAGGACAGAAAAAAGTAATAAAATAAGAACCGGACCACGTTTTGGCATTGTCTCCTATGGCACCCTCTTTTACCTAAGTTTTGTTTTGGCTCTCCGGTTTCCTTTCTAATCGACCTATTTCAGTTATGTGAATGGTATGTAGCTTCAACTAAATTAATGCTGGTTGTGTACTGACACCAACTCCATTTCTTTTTTACGTCAACGATTTTCTCTCTTCCACAATCAATTCTATTTATAGTTTTGCGGACGATAGAACCCTCCATTCTAAAATTCAATTTCTTAGGTCACCCTGTAAGCCTAATTTGGAAAACAAGCGCAGGTCAATGCAAATATCTTTTTCACAAGACCTTAAACTAATTTTGGATTGGGGCGCCAAAAATTTTGTCCAGTTTAATGCCTTCAAAACACATTTTTGAAGGCAGTCGCGAAAAAAGTCAATGCCTATCCATTACATATCAGCGGCCAAGCCCTGCAAAACAAAAAGTCATTTAATCTTCGTGTTTACTTTGAGAATAACCTTAACTGGCTCAACCACATTACCTCTATAGCCTTAGCAGCTTCAAAAAAGGTTAAATTCCTTTTCCAAGCCAGAAAGTACTTCTCTTTTTCTAATCTGTATATTCCAAATATGACATTATTCTCATGTCTGGAAAATGGCATCTGCTTCCACTCTTAGTATTCTTGATTTCATTCAAAGAAGAGCTGTCGCTCTTATTAATAATCTTACGCTTACAAAAAACTTTTTTCTCTTGCCCTCCGACGGACTGTAGCGAATATGCCGCTCTTTTATAGGTATTTTTACAGCTTCTGCTCTGAGGAGTAGTATAATCCCTTCTTCGGCAGCCCCCAGTCAGTTCAGTTCATCTTAAAAGGTCCCGAACTTCCAATTTATATAAATATAAAAATATTTTCTCGTGTTAAATTAAAACCTTATTTTTAAAAACCCATAAGAGTATGATGTAATAAACAAATATTGTACTAAATTGTAAAATTAATATGTACAGTTATTAGCTTATTGTAAACTATCCAATTAAACTGCGAGAAACTCGTATTCAAATAAGAATTATTAGAGCTCAAGTCGGATTACAGACTCTTATCTAATATTCGACAAACCTTATAGCACAACATGAAAATATATGGTTCGCATAATACTTGAGGGTGTTCGGGAGAAATAAAAGCCACTAAAAGTTAATTTGCGTATCTCAGAGCAGTTTAATTTTCTGCAAAAGATATTTAATTGTTTAAATATTTAATATTAAATTATTTTAAAAAATATTATGGTCGTAAAGTTGAGCAGCAGCGTGAGCCAGCATAAATTAAATACCGGAATTTATTGAGGTGTAAAAGTCACAATTTTCTTTCCAAAATAAAAATCTTTTACGACATTAAGAATTATAAAATTATTTTTTAAAATATTTTATGCAATACCTTTTTAAAAATGATATTTTAAAATATATAAAAGTAAATTATTTTTTTTATTACCAACCAGAACGGTTATTTTTTGGTATAATAATATTTTTATCCATTAATTATTACATTTAATTTTTTTAAATCAAATAGTAAAATAATAAAATTAATTTTTTAAAAATATTTCTAGGTAATATTTGTTTTAAAATAAATAAAAGTTAATTATTTTTTTCAATACCTACTAGACCAGATATTTTTTGACATAATAATATTTTTGTCTATAAATTACTATACTTACATTTTTAAAATCAAACGGTGAAATAAAAAAATTATTTTTGAAAAATATTTCTAGTAAATACTTTTTTTAAATATATTTTAAAATAAATAAAAGTTAATTTTTTAATACCTACTAGACTAGTTACTTTTTTGCATAATGATATTTTTGTCTATAAATTACTAGAATTAAATTTTTAAAATTAAATGGTGAAATAATAAAATATTTTTTAATATTTATAATACTTTTTAAATAATATTTAAAATAAATAAAATATATTTTTTTATACCTATTAGACTAATTACTTTTATATATATATTTAATAATATATAATAATATTAGAAAAAATATATATATTTTTTTTATTTCTAATATTTTTTTTAACATAATATTTAAAAATAAATAAAAGTTTTTTTATACCTACCAGACTAGTTACTTTTTTGCATAATAATATTTTTTTATAAATTATATATTAAAATTTTTAAAATACATAATTTGAAAGTTAAAATAATTTTTTTTTTTATATTTCTAGTATACAAATATCTTTTTTATATTAAAATATTTTAAAATAAAGAAAAGTAAATATTATTTTTTTAATATCTAACTATTAGTAACAGAATATCTTTTTTTATAATTATATTTTGTTGTAAAATTAATATAATTAAAATTTATAAAAAATTATTTACAAAATATGTAAATTGCTTTTTACTATTATCTTCTTCACGTTTTTTAAATGATCTCAATAAAGTATTTAAAATTTATTTTATGTTAGCATAATTTAGTAATAATAGGTTTTTATGTTTAAAATATCATTGAAATGGGATAAAAAACAAAGGAATATTATCATTTGGTAAGTTCAGTTAATTAAAATTTAAAATTATGTTTTAAACAAATTAAAAAAATTATTAAATAAATTATTCACCGTTTTTTAAAAACATTGGCTTAAAAGGACTATAGTTCTGGTTTTTTAAAATTTTAAACTAAACAGGTTAAATAAATGTATATTAAAATGATATATATTATATAGGCAGACCTAGATTTAATTTATTTAATACATTAAAAGTTGGAGATTGAAATGATAGTGCCCGGTACACTATTCCCTAGAGGTTTGTGATTTTAAACGTAATTTATTCGGATCTCTAAATTTAAAAGGTAATTTGTTTCCATACTTAACTTACTCTGCAGCTTTTAATTTGCTGAATTTTGTTTTCGAAAAATATTAAAATGTTTTTTTTTATAAAATAAGACTATCCACATGAGACAATAGAATAAACGAACTTAAAATGCTGCAATTAAGATTGCTGTGGAAATAAAGTGGATCTTTTAAATTATTTAATTAAAAGTTGCACTTTTTAAAATAGAGGTTCTTTTTTCTGTCTATTTTTTGCTTATTAAGTTGATTTTAAATTTACCCATAACTAGAAAGCTTTTGTTTATTTACTTGATGTAAGGTTTTATATATCTGACAAGTTATCTATATTCATATGTGTATATATTTCTGATCAGTTCTTAGTCTAAATAAATATCTTATTTTATAATTTGCCAAAAACTTTTTTTAACAAAAAGTTCAAGCAAGTTAGTTTAGCTAAAAACCGAAAGTATAAACAATATACTTTTTTTTATTCTTTTTCTCCATTTTACTTTAAGCAGTTAAAATGCTTACGAGGAGAATTATATAGAACTATTTATTTTTATGATATATTTTATCTGACAATCACACTCTACAGCAGTACAATTAGAAATTTAAAAATTATTTTTAGCAGTTTTTGCTTTTTCGTTATTTTAAAATGTACATAATGTAATATGTACATGAAATAGGAAAAGTTTTGTTTTAATATTTTAGATTCTCTAGGGCACAAAAAATATATTTAGATTAGGGTTAAAAAGAAAATGTTTTTTAAAATATAAATTTTTCTTTCTTATAATTTAAAGTGTAGAACCTGGTACCTAGGTTTGATACAAGTATTCGTGTACAGTTCTATAGTTAAAAAAAAATGATATCAATTTTAACTCTTGAAAAAAGTTTACAACCCGTCAATAAAACTTTAATAATTTTTTCATTTATCTATCTTAATTTTTTTAATAATATAATACTTAAACATTTGTTGGACCGGCCTTTAGGTAATATAAAAAATAAAAATGCAAAAAAGTGCACCAATAAAAATATAATATTATAAAAAAAATAACATATACATGATGTGTATGATATAATGATCTAATTAAATTAATTATTTATTATATTTGCTTTATTTAAAAACTTTTAAATAATAAATTGATTTCAAAAATAAACTTTTTTGTTTAAAATCATAAATCATTAATGGTAAATATTAAAAAAGTATTTTTACAAGGTAACAATAAACTTACCTTTAATATTTTTTATCAAAGTTATCGTTCTTTATTGTTTCGAACTTGCGAAAAACTTTAGCGAGTCTATTAGCTCCTTTCGGATAAACTCTCTGTTTCTCGCAAAGGAGAACGCGTCGCACTGTGATGAACAAGCGCCGCGACGGTGGTCAAATACGTTGAAACATTCGGATAACAAGTATTCTTTGGCGTTGGATGACTGATAACACGCAGGCTCCTAAGTTCAAAAAATTTAGAGGGAAAAGTTAAAGAACAAAGTATGAGCAAAATTTGTTTCTTTCGAAAGATGCTGTTTTCACCAATAAAATTAATTTTTTCGTTATTTTAGTATGTTTAATATAAAGTTTTTTTGGCTACTTTATTACAAAAATGGAAAGTTTTAAGGCACTGTTTTAAACAAAAATATACTTTTCGCTTTAGTGATGCAATAAGGGAAAAGCCGAAGGGAGCTTAGCCTCCCCAAGCAAAAGATTAGACTCCCAAAATTAAATGAGTTTAAATAATTATATTTGTATTGATTGTACGGGGCCAACTGAAAAGAGCATGGGTGAGTTTTCTCATATTCAACAAAAAAAAAAAAAAAAGAAACATCTTGTGTATTCTTTCACGCCGAATCCTGAAAAAATATTTTGTTTATGGGACGCGCGATCTTAATTTTTTAATGGTTTTCAATAAAAAGCTCATTCATTTTAAATATTGGAAGTAATTAAATTTATAGGAGAAACTTTCGGTTTAAAGTTAAAAATAGAAAAAGATAGAAATAAATTTCTAAAATGCCACAACACAGAAAACTTAATATTTGGTCTAAGTTAAGAATTAAGTGTTGATTAAAATAATATGTCGCTGAAAAAGATATTCAATATTTTAAGACTATTTTACAAAAGTTATGAGATTGCAATGGTTAAAAGTGGTAATAAATGCCAGACTAACAAAATATTGACTTTTTGTGTTTTGGTATTGCAGGTATTTAATTTCATAGGTATTATTCTGATATAAATTAAATTAAATATATTGTTACTAAAAATTGATACCAAATCATTTTTAATGAAACCTATTAAAAACGCACTAATAAATGAAGTGTTTCGTTAAAAAAATAAAAATTTTATTTCGTATCTATTTTGTTTAATTTTGATTCACTTTATTAAGTTTTCTATTAAATTTAATGGCAAAAGCTCATTTTTTTTAATACAGGAAAGTCACAAATACGGCACTGTTCAGTTCTCGTACCTCGTATTTAACTTAGGCTTAGAGGCGGCCGTTTGATGTACATGGTCTTTGATTATATTTACGTGGCTTCTGGGGCCCTTATTTTTGAAGACAGTAAAATTTTTTTTTATAAAAATTGTAGAATTTTTTCCATATTATCTTTTGAAATTATCAGTAAAAAAATATCGCAATAAAAAAATGGAAAAATATAGGCAACTTTAATTTTTTTAAATAAAACACTCTGGATATTATGCGCTATAACGAAAGATCTTTTTTTCTGATTTTAAATATATATACATTGATGATATTTGGATGAACAATTTTTGAGATATTTTAGGTTAAATTATTAATAAATTACAAAAAAGTTTTATATTAGTATCAAGAAAGCCATGGAAACAATAAAATTGTTATGTTGCTGAATTTGGTGAGATTTTTCTCTGGACCAATAATGTTTATTTTTGTGATTAAATATTCCTGCTAAAGTGAAGGAAGACTTGTCGGTGAATAGAACTTTAATTAAAAACTTTGGATTCTGGTGCATAAACCTAGCTATTTCCAATGCATACTTAGGTCGGTCCTGCATGTTTTGTTCAGGAAGATTCTGAACGGACATAAATTTATAAGGATAAAATTTGTAAAATTTTAAGGTTAAATAAATTTTATAATCTGTTTTATTAAGTTCAGATGCCGCATCCGAGATTGATATTTTAGGATTTTCTAAAATTATTTAAAGGAGTTAGTGCTAGTCCAATAGGAAAAGTATAATAATTATCCTGAAAAACGAGTATATCCAAAACTTTGTTTTCATTTCGTGCTGCATTAATTTTCTTCATTTTAAAGTTTTTTTGTTCAATAAACATTCTTACTATGTATTTAATAGTATCTATAGATGGTACCCGTTGTTAAGCATATAATAAGTAATATTTCCTTTGCACTGTCGTCACATTATTATTGTTACCATAAAAAAGACGCATAATAGCGATTTTTGTTCTTCTGAATAGCCCATCGACAAAAAAGCAATACAAACTACTTTTAATAGTTAAAATGATAAATTTCAACTTTTAACAATATCAATACGTCAAATTTATTAAAACAATTTTATTGTTTTCATAGTTTTCTTGATACTAATATGATTTTTTTTTCAATTTATTTATATTTTAAGCTTAAATATCTAAAAAATGGTTCATCCAAATATCATCAATGTATATATATTTGAAATAAAAAAATATCTTTTATTGTAGCGCATAATATACAGGGTATTCCATTTAAAAAAGTTAAAGTTGCCTATATTTTTCCATTTTTTTATTGCGATATTTTTTTACTAATAACTTCAAAAGATAATATAGAAAAAAACCTACAAATTTTATATAAAACATTTTTTTCTGTCTTTAAAAGTAAAGGCTCCAGAAGCCACGTAAATATAATCAAAGACCCTGTACAAAGGGTTTTGTCACTTGACTTTTTATTTATAAAAGGAAATAATAAAATAAACCTAAAAAATGTAGTTAATAAACATGCGCAAAAAATTTCTTGGGTGCTTTTGTTTTTTAAGTAATAAAAAACATAATAAATATGTTTGCAAAATAAAAATATTACTGAACGTACAGTTTGACTTTATCTGTTTTTTGTTAAGATCAATACAAACATCTTAAATTACTATAAGAATTAATTTAATATCTTACTGTTTGTAGGAATATAGACATAATAGATTAGAGCTTAAGCCCCCAAAAATCGGCCTGCTAGTTGAGCCCCTGTTCCTCTTATTACTTTTAAACCGATAAATATTTGTTATTTAGTTAAATTAATTATTAATTAATTCTGAAAAATGGAATCCAATAACCCTATTTGTTTGTTGTATAATTTTTTTTCTGTGTTGCACACTACTTACAAAATTGCAGATCGACCTTATATATTATTTTAAAAATACCTAAAATTTGAAACTAAAGAAAAGGTTATAACAAAGGAAAAATTAAATGAAAATTATTATTATTTAAATTTGTACTTTAAAATTTATTGCAATTTAATTTGTTTGGGGACAAAATTCCACAAAAATTGGATTATTTGTAATTATTGCAGCATTAGAGATGCGTAACTAAACTTTGTTCATTTTTTATTGAGCAAAACACCCATTAAGAAACCATAGTAACTGACTTTTAAAATAAATAAAATACATTTTTTGTTGTAACCATGGTTACTGACTTTTTAAACTAATGCAATACATTTGTTGTTGTTGTGTTTATCTCAATCAAAAATAAACAGATTATAAATATTAATTAATTTAAAGAAGTGCTGTGATCTTTGTTAATGTTAAAGCATGATTTTTATTTTACGCTTTTATAAAGAAACATCTTTGGTACATTGCTAGAAGCCTTCCAATTTATACTTTATCCGTTAATTTGATTAGTATCAAGTGCATGTTGATAAATTTGATTTGTACAATTATGCATTTATTATCGTTTATGCATTTTGATTTGTTTGGCTAATGGCATAGAGATTTTGCAAAATTAAAATTCATTATATCCGCAATGAATTTCAAGCTTATTTCAATAATACAAAACACTTTTAAACGCTTCATATTGTTACAAATTCTCAAAAAATTTAAAGAAATCTATGTCACAAAAAAGCAATTGGTAGGGCTACAGTAGGAAAAATGGTTATAGGTTTACATTATACATATTTTTTAACTAAAAAGCATCAGCGTTCTTCAAATATACTTGCTGAGTCACTCAGTTACAGCTCTTCTCTAGTAAGCGCCCCAAGATTGGTAAAGCCAGCTATAAAATAAATCACAAGTTTTTTTTTAATCCTTTGATGCGTGTTTTAATGGTCCGTTTTTAAAAATTCCAAAAAGTTCACGACGAGCAAATTAATGATTAGTTAATAATAATAAAAAAATATCAGACATATTTTGCTAGATCAAATATAACCATAAAATTTTGGAATAGTTTTTTCCAAATTCTCGAAATTATCAAATTTCTAAAAAATGTCCGCGCACGTCCGTGGTAAAGCATATACATTTTTATTTGCACTTAAATATGACCTTTAATAAACACTTTAAACGTTTAGACTTTGAGAGAATAAAGATAATTTGATTACCCGATAATAAGAAAAAACCAAAAAAAAAAAAATTAACACCC